>OMLP01045802.1:7747-63933 GCA_900302685.1 Spondyliosoma cantharus
CCACAATTCTTTTTTTTTTTTTTTTTCATGAAAGGCATGCGCCATGTTGTGAACTTGCAGGTTTGTATTCTCATTGCAGAGAGGCAGGTTTGATTCAGCTCCTTATGCAGAGAATACTTTGAAGGTGTTTATTTTTGCTCTCGGGACACCCGGCAGTCATTAGCTGGGAGGCATATGCGCGCAGCATGCTTGGTTGTCATAAACCCATATGGGAACTCCATCCGTGACCATAAGCTTGAGTCTACTCGACCCACGACACTCACACCTACAACTTCACACCTATAGATTCCCCAGGGTCAGATTGTGGTGTAGATTTACACTTTCTCTCATAACTGGTCCCTTTGTCATAGCGCTTGCAAGAATTGTTGCCCAACAATAGTCAAGCTGTCAAAGAATGTAACCCTAGTAAGGAATGTGAGGCTGCATGAGTTTTGACTAAGTAGGTGACTGCTGTCCCCATGTCCAACTTTAACCTCTCACCGCTCTGTGTCAAACGCAACATTGCATTTGATCATTTAACCTTAACGTTTGACTTGAAATTACCCAAAATTGTAAATAAGTTGCTTACCTGCCAGGTAGTCTAGCATAATTCATCATTATTGTTTTGAAAGGAAGTGGGAAACAATCAGGGTTTTCCTTACCATTATAAGGCCTAGCTAAACACCCAAACCTTTAACCAAATGACATTTCCCAAATCTAATGGTTATAGTATACTTCTTTAGCAAGTTGGAGCTTCTCAGGTATTGTTTAGTTAATATCAGCTCTCTTTTTGTACACAGATACGGTGATAGTAATCATCCAAAATTCAGTGAATTCCCTTTTTTTTTTAATTAAAACATGTATGAAGTTTTTCAGGGGAAGGAACCATCTTCCACAAACTTAAGAAAAACACTGAAAACAGCAGAACTGAAACCATTAGTGCTCAGCTTGTTGTCACAAAATGAACCCTAAAAAAATTCCCGTTCCCATAAATGTCCACTTTTAAAAAACACAATCATATTATGATGCAGTGGCTTTGTCTGACAACAAAGTCAAACTATCTTCTGCTGGAATATTTATTTTGCTTTTAACTCAATTTATTCACAGCTTGGCTTAAATTCCTCTGATTTTCAACATTGAAAGAATTTCATAGAAATGGTACAACTTTTCAGTGGCAATAGAATTAAATAGATATGCAATTTAAAAGGCAGGATTTTTCTTCATTGTGAAATTTTTGTTTGAGTCTGCATTTCCTTGCAGAAGACAGCTTGGTTAATGGTTTTAATCGGGATGAAAAGGACTCCTCCACACACAGCCGGGCTGCTGTCCCCCTCCCATCCCCCAACTCTCCTGCATACTCTGCATTCCTTTAGAACAAATGTTCACTTGTAGCTATAGTGCCTTCAATAGACTAATGCTAGGTGTGAGGCAGATTGACTATGAAAACTCTCCTTAAAATAATCCATCTTTAATTTGTGGTCATAAATAAAAGAGTCACAAGATGCTACATTGTCAAGGTTGTCTTTCATTTGAACATTTGAGGTTAGGAAAAGTGGAAGAATTATACCTATTTTATGGAATCAACGGGGAATATCTCAGGGGAACAGCTGCAGGCCTTGTGAAAGATAAAACATGGCAACATGTTTATGTGCATAAACCAACGGTGTGTATGTGTGCTTAAGAATTGTCTGAATAATTGGATCTTTCATTCTAAACTATACTATACTATACTATACTATATGCTATTCTAAACTAAGTCTCACTTAACAAAATGCCACTGAAGCACAAGCTCATATGTTTTGCTTTTTGGTGGACACATAGGGACAGAACAACTCTAAATTTCATTTTTATCCCCAATGTGCTGAAACAAAACATTTCCTTCTTTATCAAGCCAAAAAAAGTTGAGGAATGTGTGTTGAGAAATGTGTGGTGGAAGTTATGGATAGGCCAGCAATGTTGAACAGGATGAGGTTTTAGCTTTAAATGACTCTTGTTACAACAACAGATAGCCTTCTGAATGATGTCTGAAATTCTTTTTCCTTGAAGGTTTCTCTGCTTCAGAGAGTTTGGGTGACTTATTTTAGCCTTTTAGCTTCAGGTGGAATAGAAACATGTGTTTCACACCAGCTCTTTTAGACTTCAGGGTAGAACAAACTGACACATAGTTGAGAAGCATGAGGTTAAAGGCGCATTTATATTTACCACAGATAAACTCTGGAACATGTTACCTCCCACTATGCTGCAGAAAAGATGTTTCACACAGCAAAGTGCTACATGAGAACAGGCATTCACTCTCTGTAATTGAGGAGGAACATGTCTTGCTGACTCACAAGTCTTTGTTTCATTATAAAAACTGGCCCTTTTTCAACTGTTGGTGTCATCAAGACACTCTGATAAGATCTGGCTGTCGTCCAGTTAAACTGCATTGTTCTGTGTTTCTCAGTGCCAGTCTGTAACGCTGTTGTTATCAGGGGGACAGACTTTTTATTTTATTTTCAGAGCTGTATTTGATCGGATCCTCAGACAGTGTGTGTGTGTGTGTGTGTGTGTGTGTGTGTGTGTGAGAAAGGCTGTATCTCGTAGTGACATGTTTACCTTTCTACTGAAAGTGGACAAAGCCGTTTAGTCATGGACTTGTTTTTCTTTCTGCTCGAAAAGGTTTTTATTCAAGTTATATGACTAGAACTGTTGCTGTCAATTAAAAACTAATCAAATCTATGACGTTGAGGCTTATCAGAGTAAATGCTGACGTTACATTCCTTATTGAATGAAGCCTAGTTTTCACATGTTGATCAGTTTAAAACCCTGCCATTAAAGCCACCACCAGTCTCTTATAAAACATATCCAGCAAAAGCTACCACACATATCTCTGCTTCTCATACAAGTGCCCCTGTGCCAACTGAAGTGGACACTTGTGGCTGGTGCCTTTTTAATCGCGTAAAAAAGCCAAATTCTAACACATAATGGTTTAATGGCCTGCTGCTCTTAGGAGGAAGAAAGGAGAGATTTGTTGGGCAGTAACTTTCCCCTGTGATGCTGAAGGATGTTTTTGTGCAAGCTTGTGGTTGGGGTGTGTTTCCTGGGGTGGGATTTATGGTTATGGGCTGTGGATGTTTGTGTAGGAGATTGGTCATGGCGAGGGGTGGATTGGCCAGTGGAGCTCCTGCTAGCAGGGGGACGTCACCGCTGGTGATTGGGCAGACCTTCTGAAATTTACAGCTGTGGATAAGGCCTGCACAGAGAGGTGGCTTGTGAGGCTGGCTGTTGTTGTTTTTAAGTACCAAAGAAACAGCTGATGTTGTGTTTGCTCAACTGAATTAGAAGACAAAACAAAAACACAATTCAGCCTGTTCCAACAAATTCTTAGATCCCTTGTTTCGAACGTCTGAAAGAACAAGTCATTCCTATTACCCAACACAGTAGTTTCTAACACACTGAAGTGACATTATTCATTTCCATAGGTGGAAAGTCACTCGAAAAGCATTGTGCTACCAACTTCTCAAGGTGAGGCAATCCCTCGAGGCCTATTTGTCATCTAGGAACTGGATGGAATAAAACTGGCTCACAATACAAGCTGTTATTTGTTCCTGGTAGCATTACAACATCACAGTTAGAACTGAAGTGGTTCATTGAATAATTTGAGTCAATTTAAAGGCAAAATTGCCAAATATCGTCTGTTGCCTGCTTCTAAAATGGGATGATGATTTGCTGTTTCTTCTTTTATATTTTGGGGTTACAGTTTGTTCTATAGAAAATTTGATTAATTGTGAAAGAAATATTTTTTTCCCCTCTAATTAAACTTGCCAGAAAAGAGGAAACCAATAACAATGTTAGAATTCATTTTTATTGATGCATTTTGCTTTAGTCTCTCTATCAAAGTCTAGGAAGACTAGTTAGACTAAAGACTAATTTAATGTTAAATGGATGGAATACTATTTCCGGACCAACGTCCTGAACTTCATATCGTCACTTGAAAAGTGGCGAGCATTAGTGTCACCATCTGGGTGTCATGTTTCCATCACTGCCGATCGAAGCTGGAGCTGAGTAGAGTCATTTGACCCTGGGATGAATGCTGATTGTAACCTTTCTTACTGAAGACAAAAGCCAAATGTTGGAGGGTGTTAATTAGACTAAAATGAGAATTAGAAGTCCATTTGTTTCTTAATGTCTAAAACTATGGCTTGGACTGGAATCTTCAAGCAGTGGTTAAATGTGTACAAGCTTTTATTTCCTGTTTCCCTTTTGAGCTTTGTCTCACCTCCATGTTTACCTGACATGCAGTGTGTTGATTTAAGAATGCAGTCTGGTTGTGCACCTGCCGTACTGAAGTGTTAAGGAAGCCCGAGTGTGAGGCCCAGACCTCACAGAGTGCAGCTCACTAATAGGGCAGGTAGCTGTTTATGGAGTGCCTGCTGTTTACTGTCTGTGTGATGTCTGAGGCCCGCTCTGTCTCCAAACAAGGCATGGGAAAGACGGAGCGGCACCAAGCAATGCTGCGTTTGTTTGGACAGGGGGGAAGTTAGTGTTTGGAGATGGAATCCTGACCAAACAATTCCACCTGTCGCACATCAGGTTGCAGGCAGCTCAGCAATGCGAGCGGAGTCTGATACTGTGAGTATTTCATGTTTTTTGGCCTTTTGGTTTGTGATCAAAGAGACTTGGGGATACTCTTTGTCCAGGTTTATCTGTGGGAAGGACAAAAAGGGGCTGCTTCTGCTTGGAGGGGAGCATTTGGGTGATGACTTGGTCATCACAAAGAGCAGTGCGTCACCATCCTGGAATGAGATAGATGGATACACATCTAAAAGCAAACCTGAAAATCGTCTGCTGCTGCGGGTGTAAATTCTTCACCCTACCTCCTTCAGGACAAGAGGAGGAGGAGGGATGCTGATGGATAAACATGGCCTCCCTGGCCTTTCAGTAAAGCCCTGCGGCTGTTTCCCAAGCAGCACTGTGTCACCAGAGCTGCCGAGGCTTGTTTTATGTCGAGCAGATCGCGTGTCCAGACAGGCCAGTTGATTGCATGTTGTTATCAGTGGGGGGAGCAGAGGCTGTAACCTCTGTCAGGCCACCTGAAGATTTGGATTAGATTGGTCAGTCTCTGCACCAGACACACAATGAGCTTTGTTAGACACAATGGGACCCCCACACACAACAATATATGGGGAGACATAAATTTAAAAGGCAAATGTTTGAGCCGCTATATAGGGTTAAAGTTGAGTAACTACTTAAACCTGCTTGACAGTGATACTCCAAACACAATACCAGTATTTAGCAATATTTTGCCAAACGTTTTTGCAACATGCTCAGCATGCAGATTGACAGCAGAGAAGTGCATTATTCTGGATGAGTGGTTTAAGAAGTCTCTGTTGACATCCCTTCAGTGAAAACTGGTCACTAGGGGATAGACATTGATGGATTCAGATAAACTGCAAAACCATTGCTTTTATTTAAAGAGCATAAGCGATTCATTCACACATACTTCATTATATGGTTACAACAATTCATCGATTATTTGATTAGTTGTCAATTATTTAATTAATTACAAACTATTTGAATAATTGATTGGTCTTTCGGGTCATTTTTTAAGAAAATATGTCCAAATTCTCTGATTTCAACTCCTTAGACGTGAATATTTTCTGTTTTTCTTACTCCTCTATGACATTAAACTGAATGTCTGTGGACAAAACAAGACATTTGATGATGTCATCTTGGGGCTTTGGGTAAAACTGATCGCAATATTCAGTATTTTCTGATATTTTAGGGACCAAACAACTTATCAGGTAATCAAGAAAATAATCCACAGATACATTTTTAGTTGCAGCTCTAGTTTACTAGTTTACCGCAGGTCCACATTTTGAGTTTTGTTTGCAGATCACTGTATTATGAATTTTAATACTTATTTAGGCTTTTTCTGTCAATCTGTTGACATACTGAAGGGTAGAAAAATGTATATTTGAATGATCATTTAACAAATGATACATTGGAAGCACATGTTGTCAGAGATGTTTAAACCTTAGAGATGCTTTTGTAAGTGGTATGGTCATTTTGTACTTAAGTCATAGAACTCTAATGAAAACCTTGACTAAAAGTAAATGTAGAATTCTTTAAACTCCCAGACAGGTGACTTTTAATCTCAAAGTAGATTAATAAAATATTCTGTACAGTTCGAGCCAAATCCACTTAACCATAACTGTGTCTTTCAACACTCAGCTGTTGGGAGTTATGCATCAAAAAAGAGACTAGAAGCATGTACAGTGCATGCAATGGATCAAGTGAAACATCTCAGGTCAAACTCTGATGTAGAGCTGAAAAATTATTACTGATCTGACTGAGAAAAAACAAATGAAAACTCGATGACACTATGTCATTCATTGTTTAATTTCTAAGCCAAATGTAGAACATTTGATCGTCCCAGAGTCTTAAATGTGCTCATTTCCTTGTTTTACATAATTTATCTTTGGACCCTTGGCCAGATTTTCAGTGTGGTTTTTGTGTTAAGAGAAAAATTAATTCTGTTTTTCTGTTTTTTCTGTTAAAAAAAAGGTAATTTTTTGTATATTGTGTATTATGACGTAGCAGTCTCAAGGTTTCAAACTACTAGAAACTGCCTAAACAAGAAGGGGATCTTGAGCTTGTAGGAAATAAATGAAGCAGACCGAGCGTGAAGCGTGGCTGGGACACCAGCTCATCCCAAAACTGTAAAGAAAGACCAGGCAGCCTTGAGCTGCGTTGGTGTTTGCAGGGGGTCCTGCTTTAAACAATATGGCCCAGCTCAGTGCCTCAGCTCTGTTATCTTTACCAAAACAATGGCATGGCCCCCCACAATCGGCCGCAGATTTCCAGTGCGCTTTTTGATGCCATTGTTGTGACAAAACCACTCACCACTGATTTTTTTTACCAGCTTTCTCTCAGCTGTCTCACGCTGCAATGAGCATTTGCCCTTTGCAACACAATTCAAAGGGCAACAATGGTGGTGATCAGTATGAGCTGTCACACAAAATTTGACCTTGTTTTGATAACTTTATTCTTATTTCTGATGTTAAATAGAATTCTTTTGTTTACATTTTTTAATCTGGGCTTTTAAGGTGAAGAATTAATAATGATCTAAGTAGCCTAATTACACACAGACTGTACTGACATAACCATGTATATTGTGGAGATTAAGACGTGTTCACACACTTGAATTTGACAAAAAGGTTATATACATTATATTTTTTGTCATTTGTCATTTGAGTTGCATCAATTAGATGTTAGCTAGTGAAAATAATAGTTTGTTGCAGCCTTTAGGTTTAAACTATTGTAAAATGGTTTGAATTTAAAAAACTTTTATAATGATAATGATTTGGACAGTTCTAATGGCATTATTTGCCCCTAGACCTTGGATCTGAGTCCTTGATTAAAATTCAGTACTTTAAGTAAAATTTTTGTCATAATCTATTATTTATATTTTCCATCATATGACAGCAACAAGTGCATAATCAGCCCACAGTAGGCCTTTACTAGACGTATAACTTGGGAAGAAGTTTTGATGTTTGACAGCTCTGCATAAAATATACGGCCTGCATGAAGTATAACTTGTTGCAGGAAATATAGCCAGGATTTGGACAGCCTCTTTCCCCCAGTAACTTTGAGATGTGGTGGAAAATGTTGTTGGAGTCGATGCGTGATGGGTAGTGCTTTTTAACCTCCAAAGCAGCTCTGCTGTCATTAGTGTCGACGTGGTCTTTGTTCTCTGAAGCTTGCTGCCAGTGCATGTATCATTAATTGAAAATGCTGGCTGCTATCTGTTTGTTTGCCTTTGTCATTCCATTACAGTGTTTTAACTCTGCACAGTGGAGCATCTTTGACAGCTGGCAGTGGGTGACAGTAAACAAAAGATACAGCCAATACCAATCCAATGGAAAATACCCTGATTGGCTGGCGTTCCAGTCCAGCAGATTGGCTCAGGACATCCTTCTGTCTTTGTTGCCACAACATCACAGCTATTGTTATTTCCTCACAATTTGTACCCCTTTGTCTTATCTGCTGAACAGACTATTCTAATTAAATTCTGTTCTTTTGAGAGGAAAGGGAAGTGTGTGATTCTAACCAACATTATTGCAGTGATCAGTGTCTTGCAAAGTGGAAATTCTCAGGTGTGGAACTTTTTTGGACTGGTTCTCATGTGACAATGGTCAAACCACACACGTCTTTGATAAAGAAAATCTTCAAACACCACTGAGCTGGCCAAAAATCCCCCTGATCACCACAACTGAGAAGGATGGTTAAAAGGAAGGGGAGGGTTTTTAATGAAGGCCTGTTGTCAGTGCTGGCAGGGAGGGGGACCTTTTAAAGTGTGTGTTGCAGGGTCAGGGATCTCTCGCCGTGGGGCAGGTGAGCAGGTTAGTCTCCCTCCTCCATAGGATACTTTTTCTCTAATCCTGGGTGGTGGTAGCTACAGACAGGAATTGGTTAGCCTCTAATCAACAAGATGGTCCCTGATGCTCCACTTGCGTTCTTGAATTTCCGGACATTTGGAGAGTGTCTCCAAGTCTTTGTGTTTAGCTCCCAAATTATTCTTTGTCAAAATCCTTTCTTGTCTAATGTCCACATTAATGTCCATCTCTTTGGTCATTCTTGTGAAATACTGTCACAGATGGCCAGGGCTTATGTCTCACTTGCGGATTATGCCCCCTCTACCATGTTTTACAGCGGCCTATTGAATTAGTGTGTGTGTGTTTGAGTCAGAGAGGAGTCAATTGGTAACACACACAGACTCACACATGTTCTTATTTTCTCAGCCTCTGTAATTTCTTTGAACGTTCCTATAAATTCAGTCTCTCATCTCACCCTACTGCCTGGTGGGGTGGGCCTTGATGAAAAACAGATGACTCTACTGTTTCCAGCTGGTGTCCCTGCTTCTTCCAAAACAGTGAGTTAGACATGAACTCACCTATTGTCTGGTACACTTGAAGTGCCTCCTCTGATTAGCCTGCAACAGAGTGGGACACAGGCTCCTTCCTCTCCTATTGTCTAGATAGAGATTCATCTTGCTTGTGCTTTCAGCTTTTATTTTGCCCCATAAGGTTAATTGTCTCTAAGACACATTTATTTGACAAGTGAAAGTTGTAGAACAAATAATACATAGAATCTATAAAGTTTTGAAGTGTAGCTTTCTTTTCCATGGCAAAATAAATACAGATGAAAGCCCTTTACACCCTTCACTGCTTTGTCTGGCTCTATAGACAGGGAATGCCATTCATAGCAGAGTGCCTGATGTGATATGATTGGTAACAAAGTGGGAGAGATGCAATCTGAATGCATTTTGTACATTCTTTTTCATCATCTTTTGAAACCTCACCCTTAACAGAGAGACGAAAGATCGTCTCAACATTTCTTGACACACAAACGCACACTGTGTTGCAGAGAAAGAATGCTTGCACAATAACTGCCACTGAAATTGAATTTCTTCAAACTTTTGTAGTATGAGTGCCCGTTTAATGGTACACTGTTAACAAATCTTATCATACACAAACAGAGACTCTGCGCCACAGTTGTATTTATCGAGTTTTGAAGAAGTACAAAGTTGAATAGATAAATCTGACATTTAGCTGTCACTCCTAACTGTACCAGAATTCAAAGGTGGCTGTTACACAGATAAAATCTGTGGCTTTTTTGTCAACTGGGACATTTGATTGACCCCACCTCACTTGTGACCACAGAAGCACAAAAAGCACGTCATCATCTCTATATTCATCAGCTTCACCTGTCTGGGAATGTTGTAACCGTGACTGAGACAGTGTGACCTGTTTACATAGATACATGTCTCTTCCGGTGCATGTAATGTCACTGCAGGCCTGGAGGAAACAGAGAACAAGTTTCATCACAGCAGTTTTGCGCAACAACAACTGTGTTAGTCACTGTCACTCAACCACAGCTGTCTTACACTTTTAATCTGAGCGCACAACCGCACATGTAGGTAAAATGGAACATGTACTGTATTATTTTGCCCTGAGGGGATTTGTCTGGATTAGACAGAAGATGACGGTTAAGTTTCATAGTTTCAAAATGACACAGTACTTGCCAAATGATGTGTGTGGCAAAGACAAAAGGAATGCCAAGAATGTATTTATCACTGGCTTACCTGTGACTCAAAGTGGTGCTTCATACCTGGCATTGTCGTGCGTCTCCACATGCGTCTAGAGTGATCGGATCTCATTTCCTGGCTCTACATGCAAATGAACATGTACATCTTTCTGTTTTTAAAGACAGGATGCATACAATTTTTACACATTTTTATTGTAATTTTAAAGTTGGACAAGTTGTTGTGTTATTAAAGTTGGAGGTCTTGCTTCATAGATTAGGGTCAAATCAGTTGAAACAGTTTGTTCAAAAAGCTATTAAATGTTGGCATGGAGTAATCAAATTTCTGTTTTGGTAAAGTTAATTTAGTTTGGGCTCACTCAACAGCACTCACAATTGCTCAAATTCGATAATGAAATGAGTTGAAACAGACAGTACGTTTGGTTTGGAATTAATACAACTTTTGTTTTGTCATGGTCTTTTTTACTTACATGACCTAACCTACTTGTGCCTCCTCTTCTTTTTCCAGAGAATCTGGAAGAGCTTCAGGAGGTGGTGCAGGAACGTTTGGCAGAGTTACTCCGCATTCTCAAGGCTGTCATCGGCAAACACCAGACCCTCAACTCGGTGGACATCCTCGGAGCAGCTGGAACGGTCATTGCCAAGGTCAAAGGTCAGTAATTACTCACTAGCATGCATGGACACACACACAGATGCACAAGTAATAACACACAGGTGGCCAGATGATGCTCAGATATCTTGTTGCATTACAGGTTCAAGTAAAGGGTCTACGTCAGTCTTGAAACCAGTGTGGGAAATACCCTGCAGAAATGTTTTACAGCTCTGTGCTTGGTTAGAGTTGGCTTGGAGATTTGTTTTTAAAAGGTCACAGTATGAGAAGTTATTATTCCTTCAGCAACAGATCCATTTCCCGTCTACTTAATGAATACAAACAAAAGGATTCTCAGCTCACGAGTTCAGTCTGCTAGAAACGTGATCCAGTGCAAGGATATTTCTTCAGTTGACTTACACACAAGAATCTCTACAGAGGAGACTACGTGGCTATAATTTGCATTCCATATTTCAGCGACCGCAGAGGCCCCTTGACGGGCTGCTTGTCAGTCAGGCACATCTACGTTTCTTCATTCTTTTCTGCATGTCGTGAGGTGTGTGGTTGTCAGCTGACAGCTCATCTGCCCTATCTCAAAACCTGAGTTGTGACCTACTCCTTAAGAATGCTTCAGAATACACGTGTGCATCTGCAGTCCACTGAGTGGTGCTTTGACAATGTTTAGAATGCAAACAGGAAACAAAGGAGATCCAGTATTAGATCAGACAAAGGAATTATTGGCATTGTTGATGGGCGATGTGACGATGGAAAAATTACACCATGACTAATGAGTGAAGGCTTCTGTCATTTATACACATTTATAAAGGATAGTTAAAGATGACAGTTTCTAAGACAACCAGTAAAACATACTAAATGGGTTTCCTGAAATTCAAAAAAAGTAGTAAAAAATCAAGGTTTTGATGCACCAATATAGTTTTTCAGTTTCACATTTGTTCAGTTACCCATGCCATAATACTTTGAAAAGCCCTATTAGCACAAATAAAAGTGTGTGAAAAAGTCAAATTGGTTACAACCCAAAAAAGGTTTCACAACTTTCCCAATCTTCCCCAGTCTTTTGTTGTCCCTGTCCAAAGTCAAGTCAATTTTACAATATAGCCCAAAATCACAAATAACATTGCCTCAGTGGGCTTTACATTCTGTACAGTGAATGAGATCCTCTGTCCTTAAACCGTCGGTTCAAAGAAGGAAAAAATCCCTTAAAAAAAACCTGTAGTTTGGTATAAAAAAAGTGATAGAAACTTAAGGAAGAGCTACAGAGAAGGGATCTCTCTTCAAGGACTTACAGACATGCAATAGATATATCATGTACAGAACAGACCAACAAAATCCCAGTTTAACAGATTACAATGTCAAAATATCTGATACAAGTAGACTGTAAAATATATTTGAAGCCTAACTTCTTCACAGCTTGTTTGAAATGTGTTGTTCAGAATCAGCATATGCATTACAATAATCAATGACTTGATGAGGTAAAGCATTAAATATGTTGTCTTTGAACTGTTTTCAGTTGAGCACATTCTAAAGGATAAGGATAAACAGATTAATCACATGCTGTTTTATTCATTTTATAAAGTACCCCAACTCTCTTGAATTGAGGTTGTACCTTAATTTGTGGGTAAGATGACATTTTCTCTTTGAGAGAATAATTTGATCAAGATACTTATTATCATCTTGTATGCTAAAAATGCACAAAAATATGCTCAAACACCTTAACCCAGATAGAATGGTGGTTCTGCTCTACAGTATGGCAGTGCAGCATGCCATTATTCCTATTTCATAAGGATAGCCTAGTCAATTACTCAGGCAGAAAATGAATCTTGGAAATTTGCCTGTCCACAAGGGGGTGCCTTACGTCGCTGTACACTGTGGCTGGACTGTCCCTAATGGCCAGTAGGTAACACAATACTGACACAGTCAGGGAGCTAGAGGAGGACTGAAAAGAAGAGTCTGAAAGAGGAATGAATCAGTGAGATGCCAGAGATCAGGACTCAAAGGTCTGGATGATAACAGGTCTTGTGTGCCTCAGTGTCTTCAGAGTGTGTCGTCTCCTCATCCTTGTTGCCCTTTGATGTTTGGTCATGACACCTGGGGCATCTGGACAACTGCCAGAATTTACTGGAAAAAGAAATCCCCCTCCCTCCCTCTCCAAACACATGGTTGTCTAACCAGTTTCAAATGCCATTTACATGCACGTTATCCGCAAACTATTCTCTTACCATTGTTTTTGTCTGAGACTGTAGGCAAGTTTTGATAAATCTGAAAATGTTAAGAGATGTGTTAAGCTCCACTCAGTCGTATAATTCCAAGGGTTTCATGCTAGACAGAGACGCCTATTGTTTTATTGCCTGTACTTTTTCTCTGTTTGTGTGTCATCAAAGATATGATCTTTTCATGGACTCTCATTGGTTCAAAATCAGACCCAGACAGTGTTTTCTTTTCCCTGGTCACATTTTGAGAGAGTGTTCATTTTCGCCTCCTCCTACTGAAAAACTGCAGGGCACTGCAATAAAAGTGTCAACTTCCACAACATATTGAAATTCTTCCCCTGCTCTCTGTCGCCCTTTGTCAGGGGAAGATGCTGGCAGCTGACAGAGTGTGTTTGTTTAATGCAATCAATCTTGTATGTGCATGTCAAATGCATTTTTCTGTCCCTATTTAGAAAAAAAAGTTGTAGATTTATTTGATTAATTTAAGGAAAGTTGTTTACACTCTTTACTGCATTTAGACAATTGTACTTTTAGTTGGCCTCATGCGTGACCCGTCACGGCAAAGAAAATCAACATAAGTTCAATAATACTCACTAAAGGCGTTTTTTTAGGGGCTGATTGTCCTAGCTACGGCTCAAGCATGAGAAAACAATGGCCCCTGTACTTGAATGATGCAGTTTCCATATTTCAATCTTGACAAGGGGGGCAGAGCTTTGGAATCATTGTTATGAGACCCACAGGATGTCCTGAGGAAGAAGTCAGCGCGGAGTTGTACGCTAGCATTCAGGGCCAGGGAGGTGCACGGCAGGGAGGCTTTCATCGCTCAGTCTCTTCTCTTGGTGTCCTCGAGAGTCTCCCTGGAACGTGGGGTTGCCTCCCCAACCCAGGATGCCATGACCCTGCTGTGCTTCGTCTTAGGTTGGGACTTTACTATTGCCCAACCGCCACTGACATGGATCGAATTTGCTCTTGTGAAGAGAAAATGGAAGCACAAAAGTTAGAAAGCAGTTTGGGAACTGGAGCTGTCTAGGGCTGTTTTTTTCCCCCAGCAACTGAGGTTTTGTGGTCCCAGTTACTAGACAATGATGCCAGGTTTCATAGAGAAAAGGTAAGTGTTGTCAAGGTTGTCTGTAGTGTTACATGTCACAGAACTCAAGCTGTGTGAGTGTTTCCTGTTGCGGGCAGACAGGAAGTACTCAGCTTGGTCGGATTTCACTGCCTGTTTCTTATGTTCCTCCACTTGCTTTCTGCAAATGCCTTCTTGCTGAGTAAACTGTTTCCTGACATCTCATTCTCGAAGATTTATCAAGCGTCGGTGGCCCCGTGGCTCTAAAATCGGTGGACATCTTGATGGAAATACATCTACAAGCAATGTCTTCGATTGATTACCTCTTCTGAGCATGATTAACATGGAAGATGGCATGTGGAATTATAACACAGTGGAACAAAGGAGAGAAAATCTGGGATTGTTTCTGAATATTCCTTGAATATCCACCCTTGAAGATCCTAGAAGCTGTTCAGAAGAAGACTTTTCTGATTTGGTAGGAAGACAGGGACTGCACATGGTGTTGGCTCAGACTGCTTCTGCTTTAACAGTTTTGTTTTTAAGCTGTTTGCAAAGCCGTTTCTTGAAAACGTTTGACCCTGTTTAACCACCCAGGAGGTTGACTTTCGTTCTCTCATCAAAGAGAATGTCAACACTTACCTGAAACTACTTTAGCACTTTAAGAGATGATAAATCACTCCTCACAAAATCAAAATGGTTAACTATGGTTGTTACTAGTTATTATTGCAGAAGGAAAACAGATTTTCAAATTTCATACATTTACTTTGCATTTGATACATGGTTGTTGCTTTTAGAAAAAAATATAGCTGTTTCTTTTAACTTGCATGTTATTTATTTGATCCATTGTCTATATCTGTTTATGATTTTTATGTTTATGAACTCATGGCCCAGCCACAAACCGGCCTTGTCGTGTAAATACGTCTGTTGAATGATTGAGTAAAGATAAGCGGGTTTGTAACATTTTGGCTGACATTCTTGTATTTTATCACTCTCCGCAGGCGTTAACTTCAAGGAAGTGAACCCAGAAAGCACAAAAGCTATATTTGGCGAGATACACGCATCCATTGACACTTTGGCATTCACATTCGGCAATGTGTGAGTACAATGTTTGTATACCTTTTCAACACCACAAGATTTATTATTACTTTTTGGTGTGACAGCCAAGAAAAGCGGGCTGACTCGACCAATCTTTAAAACCTTGAGTTAATCTTTTTGCAATCTACGTGTCTGTATTTTTTTAATTGTAGTAATTGTTGTTGTTTTGTAATCCAACTGTATTTTTGACATATTTGCATCTTCACATCTACCCCTCAGAGTTTCTGACTTCCTTATGGGAGATGTGGACAGCGGCTCAGGGTTGGGGATCCCCCAGACCAGGAGAAGCAGGGTGAGACACCCTCTTTCTTTTCCCAGCTTTTGAGACAGCTATTTTTTATTGTTGTTTTCAAAGCTTTGTTCAATCATGGCAGTTTTCAAAAGGGTGCACTCAAAGCAGCAATTTTACCACGCCTCCATTTAAAAAAGCCTCAAAGACTTGCTTTCTGTACTTAATTTGGGTGTTGAAAACCCAGCTGCTTCTGATGTCTAACTTTGATTGTATGTCTGCTATTTAACCCCTTATAATTGGAAATGTCTCTTTCACAGTCTTTTGACGATCTCTCTGTGGATCCTGAGGGATATGTTTCAGAGAAAAGTGACCTTGTGGGTAAGTTTCATTCACATTCCTTAACTTACCTCTTAGCAGTGCAGGTGTGAAATAAATTAATCCTGATATGTAATAGCTATTAATGGCTGCTTTACAAAGCATTTAATGGTGGCATTGTAGCCCGGGGCACCCTAGAGTGTCAGCCTGTGAGTTAGCTGAGTGATTAAGGCTTTGGACTCTTGAATGCCTGAGGTAGACCCGCCTTAAACCTCTGCTTCCACCCCTGTTATTTCTGCTCCTTTTTTCAAACTAGCTGCTCGTTTTCCTCTCGCCTTCCACATATCTGACATTCCTTGCCTGTTTAGGAGTAGTTCCGTGTGGGATGGGAAACACATGGGGTTTGTGTTAAATTCAATGGCGGGCGGTTGAGAGAGGTGTATCACAGTGTAACCACTAAAAAGAAAATAACGCGATTGGACTACTTTATAAGATCCCCGCCACTTTCATATCCTCCCACCGCTCCCAGCTTTGACCTCCGTATGCTTTCTCATTTACCTCCCACACACACCTGTTGGGATAGTAGAACTGAGAGACACTTACTTTGTTTTGATGTGTGTGACTCCACTGCTGACTCTTCAGGCCCAGAGGTGCAGTTATCACGGGAGGAAGAAGTTGACTTGACCCTTCAAAAGAATGACAGCGGGGTGGAGTCTGCTCTACTCTACGCCAAAGCCTGGTCCAGGTATATTAAAGACCTTCTGGCCTGGATGGAGAAACGACTGGCTATGGGTAAGAAAAGGGCATCACTGACAGTGCACTGGGCTGCATTAAGATAATAAACTTGATATTATGTGAAAGCATGTATTGATTGATAACTTCTGAACTGGAATTCTGTGCTAAAAATGGCCTCATTTTGTGTTGCAATGTAGTTGAAACAAGACTTCCAAGATATCCATAAATTGTGTTTGACACAACTACTTGCAAATATGACCCCTGAGTGATTATAAGCCTTTTGATTTAGAGGTGGCAGAACAGTTTGTGCTCACTTTAAAGCCATTTAGTCATGGTAATAAGTCAGTCAATAAGGCAAGAAGCAGTAAGGGCCTCACTCCCATATACCCAAAGGCAGATTTCACCAAAATGCAGACACATGTACTGCAGCAATACCAAATAGCAGCTACGTTCAGGAATATCAAAATAATATGAGAATAGGCCATTGCAAAAAATCTACATATGCTTATTCGCTGTATGATAGAGTCTATGCAATATGCTTATGCTTTTGTTGACTATTAACAAGCAAGCCCTCTGACTATTAGGCCTGTAGAAGGCTACAAGTGAGTTGTGATCCCATAGGTCCTGCTGTTCTGTATTAACGAGCTATATTGATTTTGCAGTCTGAGCAGAAAACGTTTGCCTGCTAGCCTCACTGTTTGTTGACCAACAGTCTGAAACCAAAAGACTCTGCATTTACAAAAGGAAATGTCAAAGAAAAGCAGCAATTCCTTGAATATAAGAAGCTCGAACCAAAGAAATATTTTAATTGAACATCAAAATAGTTGACATTTAATTTTCTTTCAATCAATTAATTCTTCCAGTTGCATTTATGGTAAATATCCAGTATGTGCTAAAGTATGAAGGGTGTTGTGATCACTACAGTAAGTTCCTGTAAGAGCTGAAGCTCATGAGTAAACTGTTTTCATTCCGGGCCATCATTGTGCAATTAGATGAAATACACTAAACATGCTTTTGTTCAAAAAAATAGTAATACAGACAAATAATTCCTTATCCTTTGTTTTCTTTCAGACATTGAGTATGCCAAAAATTATGCCAAAATGGCAGAGTCTGCCAAGGCACTGGCCAGTCAACAGGTAAAAGAAGAAACTTTTTTCGATGAAAACTCTGATTAGTATCGAATTGTTGTTGAAAATATTTGTCTGAAATTATTTTTGAGATGTTTTCTTTGTTTTGTTTCTCCAAGGACTACATGCCATTCAGCGATATCTACGTTGCCACATTCAAGAATGACATTGAGTACAGACAGCTGTTTATTCAAACTGCAATGGCTCTTCAGACAAATAAATTCATACAGGTAAGAATGCAAAAAGGAAGTCCTTGAAGAAACACTTACCTCATCCAACTTCAGACCGATTGGATACGTCAAACCTTCAGCATTTCATAGGCATAAATGTCTCATTGAGCAGGGCATATATTTTTTTTTCCTTTGAAAGTGAGTGTACAAAATAAAACATTGCAAAGGCCCGTTGTGAAATTTACTTTGACTATGGGAAAAAAACAGCACACTTTGCCTCTTGTTCAAAATTTTAGCAATATTTAACATGATGAACCTGCATTTAGTTCAGTAATTCTTATCTTTCGAGTCTTTCTTGTAATCCAACTATTCTCAGGCTCTTGTGGGTGTTGTCATTTCTTGTAAAACCATTGCCCAAGACTTAAAGCAATTTAAGTCAGAAAGCCTTCCTGTTATCCTCTAGTCAGTAGGGATATTTTGTAACAGTACTTGCTGATGAGGACAAAGCATCTCTGATGTGGTTATCTCATCTCATCTTGTCTTATCTTCAGTGCAAAGCTTAAATTAACAAACCAATTCAGAAAAATTACCTTTTTTAAATGTAATTGTGTGTAATTGTTGTCTTTTCCCAGCCTCTTGTAGCCCGTAAGGGTGAACTTGACAAGTTGAGGAAAGATATCAAGGAGCAGTGGCAGAGGGAGCAAAAGAAAATGGTTGGTAACAAGTCAATTTTTAGATACATACTTTTAAATACACACTGTTGAGCTCGATAGCGATGATATTTTTCTCTCATTGTGCAGTACAGAGCAACAAAATGCATTACTGCAGTAACAGCAGCATTCCACAGTAAAGTTTTATCAACCAGCCAAGTGATTGTTTGATACATAACTGTAAGTATAGTTTCATTTGAATTTGTGACACCAGTGACTGAAGCGAGAGTTTATTTTCCCTGTTTTTTTTACACCGTTTACCATGTCACTTTACATGGAAGGTTAATAAACCTAACTCTGATTATATTCATGACAGCTGTTGCACCCTTGCATTTTTCAATATCATGAGCGTTTGTGGTTGATGTGTGTGGTTTTGGCAGCAAGAGGCAGATGCAACATTGCGTAAAGCGCGAGCGCTGAAGGCCCAGAGGAGAGAGGAGTATCAGAAAGCCCAATCATCCACCAACCGCTCCCAGGAGGAGCAGTCTAATGCTGGTAACAAACAGCTGGAGAAGAAGAGGAGGCTGGAGGAAGAGGCTTTGCAGAAGGTAAGCAGGGGAGAAAATGACAGGGTAAAAATAATTGGTGTGACATATCCTGATAGGGCAGATAATAATAGCACGTATTGTGCGCCAGTAGAAACTCTTGACACCCTTTTTGTTGTCAAAATCTATCTTTGCAGCAGTGCTTTTCAGCTGAATTTCTGCCAACCTACTCTACTTAGCAATTTAGAATTTCATCCACACCCTCACATTATTCTCTGTATCTATTGCTGTGGTCAGGCGGAAGAGGCCCAGGACCAGTACCAGAGCTGTTTGGCTGACGCAGGCGTCAGGAAGATGGATCTGGCCAACGCCAAGAGCACCATCCTCACGCAGATCCGAGAGATGGTCTTCCAGTGTGACCTCACGCTCAAAGCAGTAAGTGGACAGTACATAAATACTAGCAGTCAGCTAACAAAACAATGAAATGAGAGACTGGACTGATCAGTAGAATTTAGTCTGTTCTATCTTGTCAGCACAGTGCATGATAAACAAAAAAGAAGCTAGCAACCATAAACTGAAAACACATGAATAAAACAAGGCAAGACTTTTTATCACTTTCAATTTAATTGAAAGATCTTTTAATAAAGGGACATAAATGCTTTTGTATAATTTCAATGGCTTGTTAACGTATAAAGGAGCCCTATATTTTTAATGAATGTAAACGTCAAATACATGTGATCAAAAAATGACTGATATGGCAGAAACCTCGTTACTTAGCTAAAAATGATTTTTGATACTACAAAATTAATTTCAATATTCAAATTCAGATTCAATAACTTCATATGAAGATTAAATAGAAGCTTATTTAAACCATCTATAGACTGACAAAATCATACAATTGCTATTAAATGACATAACAAACTAGTTGACATTCATCGTTACTCAGATTCAGTATGCATTTTCAAGATGGGAGTGGTTAATCAAATTGTGAAAACAGATTTCAGAAATTAAGAAAAGTACTGCACGTTTGTACAGAATTCTTTGTCAGGTTCTCAATCCTGTTTATTTAGTCACTGTCTGAATATTTTCTGATTTAATTTGTTACTTTCTTTATACTGAATGGGGAAAATAGTAAACACAGTATATGCAAGAATGTTTGTCTCCCTTTATTTCTGTATTGACTGTTTACAATCACTATCAGTCAGACGTCATTCACTCACTAACTTACTCATTAAACAATCTGTCATTCTTCAGGTGACAGTGAACTGGTTTCAGATGCAGCAGGGGCAGACTATGTCGCTCCCCACCCACTACCAGAACCTGAGTGAGAGTGCAAAGCTGTACGAACCGGGTGAATGCTACGCTGAGTTTGTCCGGAACCTTCCCAAAAATCTGCCTAAAGAGCGTGTGCACTCAGACTCCATCTCCTCTGACAATACCAGGTACCAAAGACTGTAGATGCTCAGTAAGATTCTGGAAATGATCTCAAACAGAATATCAATACCTCCTAAGTCAGACCCCTCAGCTTTGTGCAAGCACTTTCTAAGTGAGTTTCTTATGAAATCAGCTTGTGGCAATCCTTTTATTAGGGTTTATTGTAGTTTAATCACAGTCATCACAGATTTTTGCACATGTGGTCGAAACATGAGACGGTCTATGTTAAATGAGCCCAACTGTGGTCTGAGTTTTGTTTTAGATTAACCTTCAGTTTTAGAGGCGATTGTTACAAAATATCTAAGTCACTCCTGTCTCTTTTTAGAAGTTGCTCATAGCCTAGTTCTTCTTTCAGCAAAGGTAACAGTGAGTCAGAGCAGGAGGAAGCGAGTGAGAGAATTGAGGAGAGACAGAATGCGTGTTGAATTTTCTGCCCTTCCTCAGGAAATATCTGTGGCGCAGGCAGAATGCAGCAGGGGAGATTGTGAGCGTGAGAGTTTGGCTCTGGTTTGAAGCTGTCCCTAAGACTCTACTTATTGTCAAAGCAGCGTCAGAATCAGCTTCCTACACACACACACACTGACTACCACTAAGAAAACAAGCAGCAACAACTTCACTTTCTTAATACCATGTTAATGGTAAGATTAATGATGCTGTCGTTGCTCTATTTGTTACCGTAAAGCATAAAATCATAGTGTTGACAAAGACTGTAAAAATGCAGTGGTGACCTAGTTGTGCATAAACATGTCCGTACTTCCATTATTGGGTGGCCACGAACGCCTTAGACGTGACATTATATGTTGTAGTGGTCTGCTGGCTGGACTCATTTCAGTTTCTGTTCCTTATCCTGTCTTTCATTCTTAGTAAAGCCTTCAGCACTAGCTTTTCTGACGATTCATTGAGGTCACTCAGAACAAATCAAACTGAGTATTTTTTACTTAGTGGCTTTAATCAACATCTGTTTGCAAGTCTGGGATTACGAAGACCTTGAGTGGTCTCCAGTACAGCTTAGATTAGCATGTAATAGACAGAAACATGCGCTCTATTAAAAGGTTTGTTTTCTTTTTCAATGAATTCAATCATGTGGCTAAATACAGCAGAGGAAGAAGAGGTAATATGATGTGCTAAACTACTCTCAATAATACTGTTGTCAGAGTTTGGCATAACAGATTGAAATGTGACTTGTGCTTGTTTATCCATAGCACTCTGCTCCAAGGAGTTATAAATTATTGGGAGTGTTGGTGGTGGGTGTTAGCAAAACAGATTACATGCCAGAAAATGAAAGCCAGAATGGCCTGGTGTAGTAATAGTTGAGTCACTGGTGTTGATCAACACTATTGCACACTGTGTAATACAATAAGGCTGTGCTTCGGGACACATCTTACAAGCAGATTCATCACATGTAACCTTACATGCTGACTGACTGACTGTATTTCCCCAGGTTTGTTTTCAACAAAAGGTCAGTGGGCAGCACTCATTCCTCTCATGGCAACCTGTCACAGGCGTCTATCACCTCCTGTGACCTGCTGAGTGGAGATGAAGTAGACAGTCCACTACACCGGCCTGCAAAGATCAGTGAGCGGAGGTCCAACAGCAGCGCAGACATACAAGGTGCTCGCTTAAGTAATGTTATTAATGTGAACTCAAGAAATAATCACATGGATATTTACAATTACTATGAACACCAGAAGACTTCAGAGAAGATCCACTTTGATATATGCTTTTTATCATTTTCGGTCAGTCATTGATAAAAATGCCACTTTTAGACATTGTGTCAAGTTGTTTTTTTTCTATTAAGTATTTTAGAAACTGGGTGATCCCCCAAACCCAAAACAGCAGAAGCTGGCAGGCTATCTGTTGGTTCAATCAGTTTGCAAACCTGCTTGTATCTTTACATGAGCCTTTTGGGGACTTTCCCTGTGTATTGAGTCACGGAAATTTAGTCATGACTAAAATCAAAACATTTTAGGTTGTGTCTTGTCTGGAATATCTGTGTGACCACCTGTCTCCGAAAGTATCTGAATCTCATGCTAAGAAAATCCCTAAACGGGAAATTTAGGCATTTTTCTTTCTTGTTATTCTGTGTGTGTGTGTGTGTGTGTGTGTGTGTGTGTGTGTGTGTGTGTGTGTGTGTGTGTGTGTGTGTGTGTGTGTGTGTGTGTGTGTGTGTGTGCGCGCGCGCGTGTGTGTAACTGGTGGTCTGTGTGTTTTCTTGCAGCGCTGAGAAATCCGGCCACGCTGAGAGCCTGGGCCTCCAGCAGTCAGGGCAGCCAGGGAGGGATGTGCAGTGACTCTGAGAGTGCTGGAGGCAGCAGCGAGTCAAGATCCATGGACTCTCCCACTGCCAGTCCAGGTAGGAGGATTTTACATTGAGACTTTTTCAGGGCTTTTTGCCTGCACATGGGCCCCAAAAATCTGCCAAGTGCGACCGGTGTACCTGAAATTTGGCAGCTCTGAGAAATAAAAAAAAAAATAAGAAAAGTAACCAAAGAAAATATTTTTGAGGTTATGACAAAATTTCTTGTCGTGTGTGCTCTGATTTAAATGAAGTAGAGCACTTATCTTTACCTTTATTGTTTTTCCAATCAATCCTGTTGACATAATGTTTAGTTAAATGTTAATTACATTAAAACATATTATTGAGTACACCTAAATGAAAACTTGAGGTGTACAACAGTGTCAAAGTTTGTCTGGAGTCCTTTTTTTTTTATTTATAAAATGCCTTGAGCGTGTTTGCACATGAAAATAATCAAAGCACACTTGGGACAAGGAAAGAAAGAGAGAGACACCCAAATCACGTCACATAGAAGATAATAAAAGTATCTTTTAAGTGAGTGATTATAAAAATAGTTGCCAAAAAAAACAACTTTTCGATACCCAAACACAACAAAGCTAAAATAGATGATGAAGGCACTCATGATGTATTTATTTCTACTGAAATCTTTTTTTGTCTATAGTTTAACTTCCCCACAGACCCACTCATTACTCATTTCTAGGTGGTACACTTCCTTCTGCAGCTGAAACTACTTGCCACACCGTGCAAAGCTTTTAGATACTCAACACTAAATCTCCACATAGAGATCACCTTAGCTTATTTGCTCTCAGTATTGCAGTGGTACATGTCTTCGTGCTTGAAAATCTGAGCTTTGTTATGTACAGATTCATGACTTTTGTATCTATATGTGTGCAGGTGACTTTAAACGACGGCTGCCGAGGACTCCTTCCACTGGGACCATGTCTTCTGCTGATGATCTGGATGAGAGAGAGCCACCGTCGCCCTCAGACAATGGTAAGGCATATGTGTGGGTCGAGATTCCCCCCCTCCCAGGCAGATGCATGCTAATGTGTATACCAATTTTGGCCTTGTGTCTGCCATGACAACTAGTCAGTGTGTCATTTATGTGACAGGGAAGTTAAACAAGGGAGGGACAAATAGTGAGTTAGAGAGAGGGAGACTGCTGCACACATCATATAAGGTGCTTTTTATGCGCCTAGCTCTGTGGTGGATTTTGCTTACTTCGAATGTTTTTACACTCAATGGAACGGCACAGATGAGGGTCATGTTAGTTTTGGCGTATGGCCTCAGCTTATATTTCCTGTATCTATGCTGAGCTGTCCCGGTCAGTGTGTATGTTTATTTTGTCATTTTGATTCGCGGCAGAAGATCAGCTCTTTCCATAGGTTTTTTAAAATTTAATCTTAAGTAAGTAAGTAAGTTGACATGTAACGTTGTGCTGTCTGACCAGACAGTACATTTTTTTCATACAATATGAGAATAATGGCTCTTTTTTTAGCAGAAGTTGACTTTATATACCTGGAGGGATTCTTTTAAAATAGATAAATAAGTGTCCATGACTTTTGTTGTGTCGAACGACTGAATTTTCTAAATCAATCAGGAAATGAAAATTACTCAAAGCTGCCATTTACTGTATGTAGTGACATGACATCAACAAAGACTTGTTTGTTTCCCTCCATATAAGAACAAAGCATGAAGTTGCCAGTCAAATTAGTTTCCTCATCAGCGCCTCTTGTTTTTCAGGTTTGGCAGAGATGGTGACAGAGACGGCCAGTTCTCCTGGCCCGTTCAGAAACGCTCAGATGTCTAAAGCTGCTCAAACCCATAAATTGAGAAAACTACGAGCTCCATCTAAGTGCAGAGAATGTGATAGTCTGGTGGTTTTCCACGGAGCTGAGTGTGAGGAGGTAAGGTGTAATATACTCTATCATCACCTGTAGAAATGATATCGTTAAGTATGTGAATTTTTTTCATTGATACAGTAGAATCTTTGATAGAATTTTTTCAAAGTATCAATGGACTTTTTTCCTAAATATTCACATCTCTATCTCCTTTCCTTTTACCAGTGCTCTCTTGCTTGCCATAAGAAGTGTCTAGAGACACTTGCTATCCAGTGTGGCCATAAAAAGCTTCAAGGCAGACTACAGCTGTTCGGTATCGACTTTGCTCAAGCATCAAAGAACAGCCCAGATGGCATCCCTTTTATTATCAAGAAGTGCACCTCTGAGATTGAGAGTCGTGCACTCAACATCAAGGTAAACTTAGTTTTTCACACAGTAGAGTTGTTAATCTTTATCATTTGATATCTTGAATTGCACCACCTTTCTAAACGATACACATTTTATTTTCTTAACTTAAATAACACAGTTTGGGTTATGTTTTGGAAATAATGGTAAAAATGTTTGTGGTTTTTCCTTACAGGGGATTTATCGTGTGAATGGTGCCAAATCACGTGTCGAGAAGCTCTGTCAGGCGTTTGAAAATGGGAAGGACTTGGTTGAGCTGTCTGATCTCTCACCTCACGACATCAGCAATGTCCTCAAACTTTACCTGAGACAGGTGGGTCTTAAATTCTTACTGAACAATTGAAAATCAGTTGGAAATTGACATTAATTGTTATCTGTAGCACAAGTTAAATTCTTAATCATAAAATGGGTAATTGATTGTGGGACTTACATTGTGATCTTATGTATTTGTACTTACTTTAAACATTTTATTCACTACACATGCAGTGGTAGTTTCACACATATTCCACTTCTAATAACACAAAACACTTCACCATTTCCCCTCTGTGTCCAGCTACCAGAGCCACTGATCCTGTATCGATACTACAACGATGTTATCGGCTTGGCCAAAGAGTGCCAGAGAGTGATTGTGGAGGAAGCTGATAAATCTCACAGCACCCAGACAGGAGAGAAATGCAGGCCGAGCGTCCAGCTCAACAGAGTCATTTTCAAGATCAGAGACTTTCTCCAGCAGCTGCCTACAGCCAACTACAGGACTCTGCGCTTCCTTATAGCTCATCTCAACAGGTAAAACCCAGAGTTCAACCATTGTAAAGGTTTCTGTCTGTCCCTCTCTGCACAAATGCGCTGATTCACAAACTTCCTCATGACACAAAGGGAAACAGAGACTTCCCCATAGCTCGGAGGAAGTAGCACAAATGGCATAAAACTCATGTTCTTTTGATAGTCATGTCCAGTTGGTTTTCAAATCTGACCCCAGCACTAATCCTTTCATGGCCAAGAAATTAATATTTGGTGTTTTGAATTAAATTTGCTGAAGTGATTGCAGAGACTTTTTCGGTCATCACATGACAGAAAAGGGATTTGGCTTGTTAAGTTGATGGAGGCAGGTTTAATTTCTTTCAGAATGTTTCCACTGAAGTCTGTTTGGTTACTCACATCCTGTTTCTGATTCTGAATAAATGTTCTGTTTCCTTGATCAAATACGGTATGTGTGGTTTATGAATGAAACTCACCACCACTCTTTGCTCTCACAGAGTGACCGAGCAAGCGGAGGAGAACAAGATGACTGCGAGTAACCTTGGCATTATCTTTGGCCCCACGCTGATCAAACCCCGACAGACAGACGCTGAGGTGTCCCTGTCCTCTCTGGTAGACTACCCCTACCAGGCCCTGATGGTGGAGCTGCTGGTGCGACACTTCCAAACGATCTTTGACATGTCGCTTCTGTCTGGCTCTGACATCACCACAGCCGGACAGGCGTCCCCCAGACTCACACCACAAGAGAAGGTGCAGCGGCTCAGCAGACACTCCACCTCCCTGATGGACATCAAAGAGGTGAGGAGGGATGGAGGGCTGATCTCACTGCTCTGGCATGCACTTATTTTGCTATTGTGGAAGCTATCTACAGGAGCTGAGGACAACCTCTCTTGTAATTAAATTGACTAAAATCATCCGCAGAATGTGAAGAAATAACACCTATGACATTGTGATTTTGACATTATGACATTATCTACTGATGTTAGCATGCTAACCAGCTAGCCCCAGCCTGTTTCAGTCCAAAGGTCCCTTGTTAGCAGTGTAAAAACTGAGCTCAAAGTCTGGACCGCTAGCTGTATTGCTGTTTACATTTTTTTCAAGAATGAATTCAACAGGTGGTCAGTTTTTACATATTGCACCTTTTGATGCTTTTATGTGAAGATCACACATTAATATTTTTGTTATATCGAAATAATAAAGCAATGTTTTTATGTTAATGAGTTAACAAAATAGCCTTGAGTTATGTCACCTAAAGACTAGTTTGAAAGTGTGGAGCGGAAAAGAAGATTCAACGACCTTTGTAGCCCTTCCTGATTGTGGCTCTAGGCTAGCAGCTTAAGGCTACGTTAGCAGCTCGTAGCAAAACACACTTGAATCTCCAAATGTTGGTGGTCGAATATCTTTGTGGGTAATGTTGGCGTTATGTTTGGACAATGGAGTAGAATGCATAGAATAAAAAAGATGATATTTCTGGTTCTGGAGGATTCTTTTAAGGAATATTAAAGCATGTATGTAAGTTATTTGATTATAATGTTATGTAATAATGTCAAATTATGTTCATAAAGCAGTATTCATGAACTGCTAATTGATATGTGGAAATGATTGTAATCTAATTGTTAATTTTGTCCCTGCAGGGTGCCAAAGTGTACAAAAGATACTCATCAGTAATCCCGTCCTCACACATCCTGGATGAGGTTCAGGAGGTGCAGCCAGGAACAGACAGAACCGACAGAACGGAGGTTTCAGCCCTGGACAGACTCAACGGGATCCAGACATCTAGTGGAGGAGAAGTCCAGAGGTCAACTTTAGTGTTTGGCCGTCCCAGCACCACCATTATCCCCTCCACCAGCACCACCACCACCACTGCTGTTGCACCAAAGGTCCAGCTACGCACCCAGCGCACCAGACATGTGTCTCGGCCGATCAGCATGCCGCTGGAACGCCTGCCGACCCCCGCCCAGATCAGTGAGAGGAATAACCGCAACACTGCTGCTTATGCTAATATGAGCTCTGAGCAGGACCCCATCTCTGAAACTATACAGGAGGTACCAGAGACAGATAAAGTTCGTCAAAGTGGCTCGTCCAGGGTTAGCACCTATTACATCACTCCTTTTATTGACACACAGACGATGCACAGGAGAACGTGGGACAGGAAGTACAAGCACTATGATGTTACACCCAGGACTGCTATGATTATGGCCAACCTGCCATCTGCCAGCTCTGGAGTACAACCTGTAAAGGCAACAGTGCCCGTCACTGTAAGCCCAGCAGTAACTACTGCCTCTGTGGCCCCTACCACAAGCAGCGTGAGCACCATGTTCTCCAACAACCCATACAAAGTGTCAGTCAAGCCTGTCTGGACTTCTAAAAGGGAAAATGAGACAGATAATTCAGTCAGTGAGCTCAGAAGCTCACCAAACCTTCCGCTAACACTCAGGGCACCGAGAACTCTGCAGCCTCCTCCTGGGACTTTCTACAAGCCCCCCGCTTCCATTAACAGCAGAGCTAGGACACTTCCAAACTGGACTACTACTGTTACCACCTTCACAACTACCACCACCACCACCTCCTCATTGCTCCCCTCCACCTCCTCATCTCTCCCCTCCACCAAACCCGCTGAGGTAGCCACACTGTCCCCTGCCCTTGCAAGCCCCCCACAGACACGGCTCCAGACACAGGACTCCACCGACAGCGCCATTGACCCCGGGGTCTCCACCTCAGCTACCCTTTCGCCTCCCCAGTCCCCTCCCCCGAGCAGCCCCGAAGACCTCAGCCCCAGCGAGACTAAACCCGTCTACCAAAGACTGCGACCTCGGCGTCTGCAGGAGCTTGAACACAGAGAGGCTCATTTTGTCTGACACCAAATAAACATATTATATCTGTAAATATTTATGTATCTGTGCCATAGTGTATACTGGGAAAACATTTTTATCATACAAGCTGAGAGTGGGAGAAAATATAGGCCTGTGAAAATAAACCATGAAAGTGTTATAAGTACTAATATATTGTATTGTACATGTTCAAGTCAGAAAGTGTCTCAATTCAAAACAAGCAAATACTGCAAGGTTGATGCCAACATTGAATGATTTAGATAACAAACAAATGAATTGTCTATTTTTGTGTCAAAGAAAATTTGCCGACCACAAATTGACATCTTTATGTAAAGAAGTGTAAGCCTATCGTTTGTTTTCCTTGTTTGATTTGTTACGAAAATTATATTTTTATTGTAATCACACAATGCACTTAATCCAGGTTCAAATTCTAATGTTGCCTTTAAATATTAAAATTTGCTTAATTTTATATTTTATTCCACAAGGAATGGATGGAAGTATTTTTAACTTGAGGTTATAAAGAGTTCAACGTTTTAAATGTGTCCATTGTAGCCTGTGATTGGTACATCTTTTCTCAGTATGTAAACCTTATGTATCTGTTTACGTTTTTTTTATATTCGTTCATACATACTGCATGTTTGTCACAGTTTTTTTGTCTCATCGCGTTATTGTGACTATACAAAGGAAAAATGACATGCAACAGTACTTGCTGCAAATTAAAAATGTAGTTAAAACTGTAACTTTGGTTCGTAGTTGAGTTTATTTTTAAAGATCTCTGTTCAGCGCCTCAGAGGACAATGTTTACATTTAAAACTTTTAAAGGTTTCTTTTAAAGCCCTGCGATGTATGTTTGTGTGTTTTATCCAGCCCAGTTGTTTCAATACAAGTACAGATAACACAACTTGAGACTGTAGTGATTCAAGAGTCAAGTCTTTATTTTCAGTGTTTAAGAGAACAGCAGAGCATCTCCCTGAGCTGATGCGCCAATATTTCCCATTAAGTTCTGATGAACCTGGCCAAATACCACATAAAAATAAAGATGTCAGATGATGTAGTATAAAGACAGAAAGTAGGGTGGAGGTTTGGGTCGATGGGTTCACCCGGGAGAGCTAAAAGTCAATGTTGATTTGATGGATTTAACATATTTAACTCCTTCTACGGACGTCATGTCATCTTTTCCAACCTTAACCGAACTACAACAGTTTCACAAATGTAATCGCATGTTTATTCATGTGATCATGATGACAAAGGTCACCTGACTATGGATCTGTTCTCCACAGAAGTTAATGTGAAGGATTGGCGTATCACCCATGAGCAAAATTAACTTTGAAATTGTAGCGTTATGTTGTTTGTACTCAAATTGATGAGACCAGGTTGATTTTATGTATGTAACCCACTAAATATCTGTGTTTTAAATTGGAGTCTATTGTGCATGTAAGACATGCAATCAGATTTTTGGTTTTATTTAGCTGTTTCGGACAAATTAGAGAAAGATACAGTCGATTAGTATCAAATGCAGGGCTTCACATTTCTTGGTTAATCAATTATTACTGGTCACGATATTCTAGAGCCTGAAGAGACATCTTCAGATAGTGTGTTTTGTTTTACCAGTGGCTGACAAAGATCAGCAGAAAATACTCACATTATATAATCTGGACAATCCCAGTTGTCAGTATATGGTGACAACACTGTGCTTATTCTCTGGTTAGTTTTCAGCACAAAACCCACTCGGTGAGGATCAGGAAAGGCACGTTTTGGCCTAAAATACCTGTTTTGGTCGCCAAAAGACAGCTGGAAATGTCCTGAGGTCTCCTTAGAACTATCCTCTGGTGTCACGCTTACAAATATTGAAACATGTCCTGGTTTCAGCTTCTTAAATGTGAGGATTTCTGCTTTTTTTGTCATTTATGATTGTATATGAAAAGTTTTGGATTGTTGGTTGGACAAAATAGGCAAATTTGAAGGCTTCACTTTGGGTGGTGGGAAGTTGTGATGAGCATTTTTACCAAATCTTTCTATCTATGGCAACGATTGGCAGGTGAATCGATAACGACAATAATTTGTTAGTTGCAGCCCTAGTTTACGTGTTTACAACCCTGCGTGTTGACATTGTCAGACTTTCTGGCAAACATGATGTATGACAAATAAGAAGAGTTATGTGACACCATGAACTACCTGAGCCGCCAGAAATGCCCAGACTTTAAGCCTTGAATTCACCTCACACCACAGCTGTGTCGTGTTGTACACACAGTTTACAACAGACCTAATTACCTGTCATCTGGTGCGTCTTGTCGAGTCATTTCAGACGTGTGCGACACAACGTCATGTCTCTGAGTCTGTAAAAGCTCCTCTGTGACCAAGTTTAAAACTCTGATTTATTTTGTGTTAAGTGAAAGGAATTTCTTGCAGAGTGACAACTGTGCAGGTAAAATCTTCCTCACGGACACTTTTTGACATGCATTTTGGTTCTTACAGGGAACAGTTTACCTCCAGCAGTATCCCTCCTGTCCTCCCCGGCACATATCCCCCTAATTCTGCCTCAAAATGGATGACTGTTGTCTTTTTTCTGCCTGCCCGTGTTGAGCTGGGGAGATTAGAGCAATCAGATTAGGCGTGCTGCTGACCTGCAGGCAGAGGAGAGAGAGTGGACGGCGGGGGGAATCGTACGGAGCTCTTCTACCTTCTGCTTAATGTTTTCTATGACTTCAGCTTGATCGTGAAGCCGGTTCTCTCTAGATGTCGTACGACTTTTATATCTTTCCATAAGAGGTAAGGATGAGCACCAACTGTTTTGTTGACAAAATAGGAAACTGACTGTAAGGTGTGACAGGTGTGTGGCTGCTAATTACTGTTTTAGTTTTGTCTAACGACTCAATTCTAACATCTTGTAATGTTGTAAAAACAGAGATCTGAGGGGATTTTTCTTTAATGTTTTTTCTTCTGATATCACTTCTTGTATTTGTGACCAAAAACACGCAGCGTTTTTTTTTTAGATCATGAGATATGTAAATTACTTCAGGTTTCTGTCAAGGAAGTCCTGTCATGTGTAATTACTGTGTGAGTGATGAGGTGATTTCAGACACAATGACAGCCTTTACTCTCCTGTTTTTAGCCTCGCGGTCTCCGTCCTGTCGTTTTTATATCCCTGCATGCTCAGTCTGCCGGTCTGCAGTAATCTATTGGACATGTCACTCTTCTGAACAAATTACTCTTCGTGTCCGACATTCCCCCAGGTCATCTGCGAATAACGCGCGTGTGTGATTGGCTGTTGAGGTTTTCCTTTTTCGATGTTCGGCTCTGAAATGAATTTGTTCTCTGGAGTAAGTCTTTACGACTGAGCAGGTACAAATTGCATACACTGTTTCGCAATGCATAGACACACAAGCTCATGTTTACAGGTTTGTTAATCATGATGTATTTTTTCCTGAAGATAAATTCCTCCGTTTGCCAACATGCTGACACAAAAAAAAACCTTAAAGCTTGTAGCTTTTTGCTCAGGGGGCATGTGCGCTTTCCAAGAGGTGACTTGAAGGATGGTTTTTCTAAGTGTTTTGAAGACCACTTTGAGCAAATCCAAGGTAATGCTTGGAGCAGGTGCACTCAAGTTTGACTCAAGGTCAGGTCTAAAAGCAAAGTCTCAGCCAAAACAGTGCATCTCCTGAACAAAAATAAATGTCCTTCTTGGTGGGGTCTAATCCATCGATCGGTGGATTGGTTCAGTAGTAAACAAACAGATGGGTGACAATTTAAAGGAAGAAACAACACAAATCTCCTGGAACCGTCTTTTTTCTCTCATAGACGTCACGTCATTTTTATTCTCATCAAACTGTCCTCTGTGGAAAAATCTGCCTTTGTCATGTTTCTCCACCCGTCTGAAAACTTGTGACTCATTCGAGTCTGACAACTTACCTAAAAAAGCAACAATGGTCGACCATGTGACGTAAGATGTTTTTAAATGTTTTTAGAAACTATTCTAGGTCTTCTTCTGCCTTCTAGGCTCAATGACCCAATGTGCACAATATATGTCATTATTGGACCATAATACATATTTGATGTATTTTATTGCTGATAATTACATTTTAGGGTGCAGTGTTGACTAGAGAGCGAAACATGTTGTCATGTGTTTGTTTTTCTACATTTTCAGAAGAGGACAACAGGATTGCAGTCTGCAATACATATTCCACAAGGGTTCTGAGAGAAGATATAACAAGTTTTAACACTACAAATCTGTTTAGAGCTACTAGGAACATTAAATTGTCCATCGTCACTCATTACATCTTGGCCTTACTCACCCTCAGGTGTACATAATCTACAGTTTAGGAACTTTTAGGAAGAATGTAACATGATTTGTTTAAGTTATCTTGTTATCAGCCACAGAAGCAGGTAAATATCTGTTAATCATGTTGTGTGTCTGCAGGTTTGTCAAAGTCTGATGACCCCTTCCAGGGGAGAAGCTGCGGAGCAATGAAGACAGGCTCCCAAATCCGCTTGTTACTGTGGAAGAACTGGACTCTCCGCAAAAGACAGAAGGTAGTATGACAACTTCTAAACACTGAACTACAGCATCCAACATCTCCCTGATAGAGTCTCAACAGGATTACACTTTAGATTGGTAGGATGTTTTTCAGGGCTTTTGTATTGGATACAGCTCTTTACTTGTTTCTGTCCAGGTCCGCTTTCTGGTCGAGATCTGCTGGCCGGTGCTGTTATTTATCGGCCTGGTGTGGCTGAGGAAGGCCAATCCACTGTATCAACAACATGAATGTAAGGAGATACTCTATCGTGGTGATCTCTATTGAAATTCTTAAAATCCTAAAATCTTTTCATAGACACTAACAATTGTGCAACTCTTTTCAAAAGCCCTCACGTGTTTTGACTCTTTCCTCAGGTCACTTCCCCAACAAGGCCATGCCCTCGGCAGGGATTCTTCCCTGGATCCAGGGCATCTTCTGCAACGCCAACAACCCCTGTTTCAGATATCCAACCAGAGGAGAGTCTCCAGGCGTCGTCTCCAACTACAACAACTCAGTGTAAGCCTGATCGTGGCCCTCTCTCAAATCTTCAATGTCCTTTTCTAATCAACACTTATAAATCGCTAGACATTCCATATGATGTATGATACTTAAATCAATCAATTAGACTAATTCTGTTGTTTTTTTGGTTTGTTCTAGATTGGCACGGTTCTATGTTGACGCCCAGGAGCTTCTGCTCAATGAGACCGAAGTCCAGCAGCTTGGCCGTCTCTGGCACGACGTGTCGTCCTTGTCGAACTTCATGGACACGTTACGCAACAACCCATCTGTGCTGTCAGGTAAAGGGCAAATGTGAGGAATGATTCAGATGGTTCAGATGGAAGCACTTCTCTTGAGATGAAAGCGGTTAGTAACAGTTGTTTGTTTCAACTCTGTAATCAGAGGAGAACAAGACTGTTGACACAGGTCAGCCATGTTTGATTGTGGCTTTCTGGCCAAGATGGAAAAACCTTTTAGTCCTCTTGTTGTATGAACATCCTATTTCTTTTCTGCAAATGCTGATCAGTGTTTTCAATATGACGTCCTCAAATGTCTTGTTTTGTCCACAACACAAAAATACTCACTTTTCCTTCATAGAGGTGTAAAGAAACAAGAAAAAATTCACCTTTAAGAAGCTGCAACCAAAGAATTTGGCCTTTTTTTTCTATTAGATTAAGAGTTAAAGACTAATCAATTGATCTTTGCAACTCTGTCCAGGATGTTGCTGTATAAACTCCCTTTTCCTCTTCACTCCTCTTGTGGACATTCGTATGCGGAGGATGGTTCATGACCGGGCCTGAGGGCCAAACATAAAACGGTTCTTCATATCGCTTCAGAAAATTAGAGCTCAGCCTGCTGGCAAGGACACGCACACAGTATGAACACACATCCTCCTCACTGGAGTTTCCCTGAAAGATCAGATCTCTGCCAAGCTGCCCTGCTGTGAATCACTTCCTCCGTGCAGTCCAGTGCCGCATGGGTCAGCAAATTCTAACCTTTCACTTTATCTGCTGTTGTGTTTTTCTTCCAGGCCATGGGCTGAAGATAGAAGACATTCTGAAGGATGACGAAGTTCTCACCGCCTTTCTTTTGCGAGACGCCAGCCTCTCGTCCTCTATAGTCTACCAGCTCATCAATGCAAAGTTACGACTAGAACAGGTGCAGTTTCTAAAGGAAGAACGTGCAGACTGGTGCTACGTCATCTTGCTTTAACAGTTGAAAAACCTAGCCTGCACGCTTTTACACATTTTCCCTGGCTGTTGCAGTTATATGTGATGATTCTTTGAGACACATCCAGCAATATAAAGCCAGCATCTCACCATTTTCTTTTCTCTGCCACATTCTCCAGTTTGCCTTTGGAATCCCGGACCTGCAGCTGAAAGACATCGCCTGCAGCCAGGCCCTGCTGGAGCGCTTCATCATCTTCCCCAGTCGCATGGGGCTCAACGGGGTCCGCAACGCCATGTGTGCCCTGAGCCAGCAGAGACTGCAGAGGATAGAGGACGTCCTCTATGCCAACCTGGACTTCTTCAAGATCTTCAAACTGGTGAGCTGTTCGAAAGTACAATCAGTCATTATATTCATGCTATAAATGTCAGACTTTCGTCTATTATCCTGTACTACGTGATTCCTGATACAAAGTGGGCGTTGCTCCTTACGTTCATCCTTTGCTCCCAGTCGTCACGCCTTGGCTTGGTTGTGGTCACTGATATTGTTATTTTGGAAAGTCCTCTTTATACTAAGGTGTTCGTCATTATTTCCACCGAGAGATCCTCTGACGGCTGCGTTGTTGGAAAGAATCGTGCCCCTCTTCCTGTCCTGGCAGCGAAGCCCAGTCTCATTGTCTCATTAGTTTACACTAAATATAGTAAAGTGATGTGGCAGTAATTCCACTGATGTTAAAGAGCTATTCTTTACCAGCAGGGACTCAAGACTAAATGTTTCCATTGCAAAATGGATATGGATGGTAATTCTATATTTCTTATTGTCAACGATCTCATAAAAAACCAACAAGTCTGTCCTTCTATACTACGAATATATATACTGAATTTCTAAAAAGTCTCCTATGTCCTGAAACATCTGGGCACTGTTGTTTCTAATAAGTGTGAGCAAAAAGCATTTTCTGAGGACTATTTTCAGCTGCAGATTAAGACACATTTGACCACACGTTTCTGGCAGCAGGATGGTGTATGTGGACTTGTGTCAAAATAAACTACAGTGTGTGTGTGTGTGTGTGTGTGTGTTTATGGAAAAATAGCACTAAGTGCAACAGTGTGGCTCACTGATTGATAAATTCATTGGTGGCTTGGGTCTTTTATTGGGATTTGTTGATTATGAGAAACATATGAAATATAGTCTGACTTATCCTTTAAGGACACACATTGATTGACTTCATATTTTTAAGCCACTGTATCAACACACACTCTGATGTCGCCGTGTTGGTGTCGTACCTGGAACGTTATGATTAATGTTCCTCCATGACCGCCATCGCAACTGACCGATCACTTTTCCATCATCTTAGGTTGTGACTTGGGAAAATGACCGTAAAAAAAAAGGAAATGAAATTACGCTCCTGTAAAACATTTATCAAGATGCAAATGTAATATCTAAAATATTAGCAGAGAGCTCTCAGTCTGTTAGTTTTGTTGGTTTTGAGTCTATAACAGTCACAGTTGAACATATCTAGCTGGACTTTTTCATAATAACGATTGTGATAACATCAGCCAAGTTGACCCTGTGATATTGTTTCTGCGAGTTGACCGTAACACATCTGAGTTGATGCAAGATGTGCTCCCTCCTGATTGCACATTTTGTGCTCAGAATAGTGAATTTTAGTTGTGAACTGTTGCATCATGTCAGATGGCTCATTGTTCCATGTAGAGCCAGTGGTGATGCCAGGATTGCATGTGAGGCCCGGCGGCTCACTCTGGCTCTCAGGCGTCTCTGCCAGACCTGTTCACTCAGCGACTGGTTTAATTTTGGGTCTTGGAATAAACCGCAGGCTCTGTTTTCAGACTGTTTACGCACACATATTTATGGAAAGCAAGAAACACAGAGAAGGCACAACTGCCGCAAGATGCAGATCGTCCTTTTATTGAAAGAAAAGGCCATTCTATTTGTTTTTTACTTAAATATATTTGTGAAATATAAATAGATGTGTCACAGGATATTTTACAGAAGACCAAATAAAATCAAAGGAGGATTAAACAACAACAAACTGAGCTATATTTAAACTTTTTCTTTTTCCCCCTCAACACCCTGCATTTTCTTCTGCATGTGTTTTCGGGTTCAGCCTGAGTGAGTCAGGTCAGGTGACATAGCATTATCCCTCTTGGCCTGTTTCTCTAATGGGCTTAGCCGGGCCCAGCCTACAGCCTGTGAGATGTTCCATGAGACGTGAAGCTGCATCTCATATAAATACATCGTCAACATGTGCCAGTCTGAACGGTTCGGTAAACATAGCTACCAGCCCACCTGTTTACCTGTTTGCCAGAAAACCCGACAGCAGGACTGACACAGTAAAGAGGACGGCAGGGCTGCAGCGTTCGGCCTGAGGTCCGAATTCAAACAGGAGGTCCGAATTACATAAAGGAGGTGCAGGCTCATAAAATACATGACTACTATCAACCAAATTCACAGGTTGATAATTTCATTAGCTTGATGATTGACTTATTAAATCAGTCTTCATTTTGTGTGATTATTTGTTTATTTCTCTTCACTTATGGTGAACATATGCCTTGTATCTGAGGTTATATCTTCCTGTTCCTTCCTTTAAATGCAATAAAAGCATTTATCCATCCATCCTTCCATTATCGATACCTGCTCATATATATAATATATTACATTGTAGAATGCAAAAAAAACGCAGTGTAAGTGCCTGGAAATTTACGTATTTATTTTATGGTATTTCATATGTTTACTGCACAGAACTCCAAAACAGGAGTGTGCTTCAACAACTGATAAAAACAAACTTTAAACTACTAGAAGTGATTCATCATTACATCCCCATGACTAAAGAGCAACAGCAGAGTTAAAGAAACATCTCTGGGTATTATTTATGAAGTGTAGGTGACTGACAACCCACCGGCTGTCGTCTGATTCTGATTCAGATGTTGCTAAAATCTGATTTGGATGTGACATCACCAGTGTTGGGAAAACTACTTTGACAATAAGCTCTGGACGCTCCTCATTATTTCACTCTAAAAGAAGTTGAATAATAGCCAAGCTACTCTACAGAGAACTCTAGTCTGGTTAACTTAAAGGTGCACTGTGTAGTTTTGATCAGAAGAGAAGCATCGTCATTGGCTGAATTCTTTTGTATGCCTAAGCAAACTTAGTAAACAAACTCTCTTTGTTTTCATGACTGAATGACTTGGATAAACAAACTGAGTTTAAAGGACGACGCAACTTCATACTTTTTTACTTTGTTTATATGTGGCGGACCCTGCCACCTTTCTAGCTTCAAACAGTGTTCTGGGGACCTTATTTTCCTCTGAGAACAGCTTGTTTATTCAGTTATGGAAAAGAAAAATGTTTCTGGGTTTATACTATTACCTCATTAATGTTGTAAATAATACACTTCTGAGTTTGAATTTATTTTCCAAAACTACATAGTGTCTCTTTAAGCTACATGAGAAAGTAATTCAGACTACCTTAAAAAAATAAATAAAACAAATTATAAGAAAATATGTTAAGAAAACAAGGTGCATTTCAGCTTTGGTTTTGGAGACAATGTCTGTCAAAATGTTAGACTCTTGCTGTCAGTCAACTAGGGTACAGGTTGTGGTATTGCACCAACCTGGATTACTAAGTAAGATACACAGCTTAGCAATAATCAATCAATACTTATGACTTATGGAAATATTCAAGTTGTCCTTTCTTCTCGTGGCCAAAAATCGTTTATAGTTTCAATAATGATTACACAAAAAAGTTAAAAGAGTGAGTTAAGTACTTGGATCACAACGCAGATTATAATGTAGTTGAACCACCAGCAAGTTACTGTAAAACTGAACTACTGTTTTGATTAGCTGCAGTTCACTACTCCCCAATCACATGTTGTCAGTGGAGATCCATTCACTTCAAGCTGTTCTAAAATTGTACGTTCACGTAGAATCTCACTGCCAACAGTATGAGGCTGATCATGAAACACCTTCTCAGGACCTTTAAAGTAAAAACAAATACAGTATATAACATCTTAGGTGCATGGAAACTTGCCTCGTGTATTCTTATACATACAGTAGTAGTTTGTATTAGTACTACAGCAACATCTTAGCTGGGATCTCTGTATTTAAATCATTAGCTCTGTTAAGTTGAAAGCCCATTACCACCGTGACCTCTGCCTTGTAGCAATTTCCCTCCCCTCACTACGCTCCTGACTCCGGTCTCCTGTCCACCTCTCATTGCCCTCCCTTTCCTATTCCCTCGCTTTCTCTCTTTCCCCCCCGCCTCCCTCCTTCCTTCGTTCAATGAAATGCAAACGCGAGGAATGCAAGAGGAAGGATATCACATGTGCGTGTTTGTCTTTTCCATTGCCTTCAGCACTCTACCCTGACCAGATGCTTTTTTTTTTTTCTAACACCTACCGCTAATGGTTTCTCAAGAAACCACTGATGAAGGAGGTTTAGGGGAATAATGTCAGCAAGTTTCCATATTGAGAGGTTCAAGTTTGATGCAGGTTCAGTTCCTCCGTGAACACAGGCACATATAAAAAAAAAAAAGGAAGGCCAAATGGAAAGTGTGATGCGGCATTCCCCAGCAGGTTGCTGGTCGTGCTGCCTCTAAAGTAAAGAAAGTGTTCAAACACTTGTTTCCTCCAGCATTTCTTGGAAGCACTCCGCCTCCTCAGGGTTGTTGTTTAACTGGTTTTCTTGTTATGAATTTGTTTTTTGTCAAAGGGTGTCACGGGACATGATTTTCCCAAGAGCACTTGCAGTCAAGGCATACAAAAGAACAAAGCGAAAATTGTGTTTAATCTCTCAAATCAACTGTTTTCATCTCATTTAAAAAAAAAAAAAACACTTGACTGATGCATCTTGTGACTTCGCCTTCCACCCCCCCACAGATGCCTCAGGTTATGGACAGGAACTCAGAGGGGATCGACCTGCACTTCTGGGGACGGGTTCTTAAGGCGGTATCAGAGAAGATCCAAGCTGTAAGTGCTCCAAAGTCCATCTATCCCCTTTCAAAATCGCCCTGCTCCCCTCTCTCCTCCGCCTCGGTCCTGCAGGATCAGAGGCACCAGTATTTTTAGCCCTGCAGGAAACTCGCCTCTTCCGCTGCTCCCTGTTTGAAAATCGCTCACAGAGGAGCTGGCTGAGTGATGGCCCCAACAATGTAATGTGGGGTGTACATGCATGTGTGGACAGCCTGTATGTGGACCGTACATCTGCTGATGTGCCTATATACAGGCTCACATGATATTTGTGTGTGAGTGTGTATATGCGTTCATGCACATGCAGTGTGTGTCTTTACACTTACATGTGAATCACAAATCAGAATCAAATAGAACTGAAATAGATTCTGTAAAGAAGCGGGACTAGAAACAGTGAACATAAGGTTTTCACCTCATGGTCAGTTTTGTCACATTTCTTGGAGCTTTCGATCACATCACATGAACTTCATCAGCGGCTGGAGTTTTTCCTCAGTTGTCACCTTCATTCGCAGACATCAAAGGTTGAAGGTGAACATCCACATGAAAATGACTTTTCTGGAGCAATGTATTAGTTGTTCAACAGTACAATAATCAGTAATCAATGATAAAGTGTTTCGACAATAGACCGATCATTTTTGTCATGTTTCAAGCAGAGCAAAACTTTGGCACACCTGTGGATCAACAACGTTTGGGGATGACAAAATCACACCTAAAAACTCCCACACTCTGTCCTCTTTACTTAAGAAAGAGGACAGCATGAACGACTTTTTGTTCTTTCATCTTTGGAGCAAAACGCCCTTAGTTTATTTTTGTAAAGAAACATTATGTAGAAATTGACATTTAGTGCGATTTGGCATCCCCAATTTGACAGACAGAGACACTATACACCCTGTTCTGTCAAAAATGATTTTGAAGCTGTTAGTTTACGGTAAATAAGTTACACAATGTTGCTTTAATTACAAGGATTTGCTGCATTCTTTTGTCCCGAGACCAAAAACTGAATATCTTTGGGTTTTTGGCCTGTCGGTTCACCTCTGACTGTAGTGAATGATGATGGCATCTTTAACTCCCTCTGACATGATACAGACCGAATGATTAACTGAGACAATATTCAGTGTTTTGATTGATAATCAGATGAGGAACAGGTGCACTGAGCTCACATCATAAAAACAAACAATGAAAAAATAAATACAACCAATAAATAAAAAAACAAAAAGTAGAGTAAACAATAAATACAGAACAGAAACATAATAGAATAGAACTTCAATAAAGTAAAATCATCTACAATGGCCTGTCTGAACACTTTTTCCCCCTCATGCTAAAATTAACTCAAACTTACACACACACACACACACACACACACACACACACAGAATGAATGCCTGGGATCACGTTGTGTGTGTTTCGGCACGTTCACTGTGACTCCCAGGGGAAGGTGTATTCCATCATCACCTAAGTCGGGGTCAGGGAGACACAGAGGGGATGGAGGGTGGGCGAGGGACAGAGAGAGAGAGAGAGAGAGGGAGAGAGAGGGAGAGACATTCCTTTTAGGTGACACATCCTGTAGGTGGGACCCTCATGTCACCCTGGTGACAGAAAGGCGAGCCAAATGCTCTCATTACCCACCTCTCCTTCCTCTCAATCCAGCAAGAGTGTGTTTGTGTGAAATGATGAATTTAGGAGGAAAAGGGAGTGAAAGTTAAATAATTTCAGGGGTGTGTTTTAGCTTTGTATGTATGTGTGTGTGTGTGTGTGTGTGTGTGTGTGTGTGCGTGCGTGTGATTGTTCACACGTAACTTGTTGGCTGAGAGGGGGACATAGAAAAGCAGTGAGTCATTTTCAATCTGGAACCAGTTTGATTATCAGTGTTGCAATATATTCCACATTCAAACAGTGAGGGGATTGCAGGGAGGAAGACTTGTGATGAAATACATCTAGGAGAAACTCAATTCCCCCAAAATCTGATCCCTCACGAGATCATCTGCAGATCTGAAAGGATAATTCACCAGAATCGAGGTCATCGTAGGCTGATTTCATTCAATATCTGATTTTATCTTCAGAGCGATCTGTCAGTGACCTCTGTCTGAGTATTGGCAGCCCGCTCCCTCTTTCTTTAGAAAGGAAGTGATACACGCTGTGGAGAAATGAAGCTATTTTCGTTCCATCAATAGGAGGATATTTAGTCCACCCTCAGACTATCCTCGACATGTGAGGAGACCCGTCTGTCCCGCGTTTGCTTATCTTTCAAACAATTGTTTTCTAGTGGCCGTTTATGTTATGCAAGTCCCACAGTATGAATGAATATGAAAGACATAAATATCCCTGTCTTGTAAATAATTATCCGACGAAGGTCAAACAGCTCAGAGCTAATTATTTACAATTTAAGTCTATTGGGAAAAGATGAACTTTCCTTCCCGTAGGTTAGTTCCACTAGCAGGTATGGTTTAAGTACTTGCAAAACCTCTGATATTACCACGAGCCTCAATTGTCAATTGTGTTTTCAATGCAAAATAGCTAATTTTAGCATCCCAACATGCTAAACTAAGATGATGAACATTGTAAGCATTGTGTGTGCTAAACATTAGCATTGTAACACTGTCACTGTGAGCATGTTAGCATGTAGCTCAGACTACAGCCTCACTGGGCCTGCTCTCTGAGGCTGTAGTGTGGGCTAAATGTAGGCTAGTAGGTTAGCAGGCTGATGCTTTCAGTCCTGAGTCATCCCATGTTTTGACACTCAAATTTCAAACTGTCTGATATACGTACAGTATGTCAACCAAGGGACACAAATGGAAAAGTGAAAAGTCAAAGGCAGGCAAACCTGAACAAAAATTCTGTAATTTGGATGATGGATGGATTTTTCCAGCATAGATTGTGACTTCATCAAGTTAACGGGTATGTTGAATCTCTGTATGGCTCTTTCACAGCTGTTGGAGCGGGAGAGCTCTCAGGAGCTCCTGAAGGCCCTCTCCTCTCTGTTCCAAGCTGGCGGCCCCCCCTCGTTCACCAAGCTCATGTCCGGCGTGTCGAGCCTCTTCTGTGGATACCCGGAGGGGGGCGGCTCCCGGGTCCTGTCCTTCAACTGGTACGAGGACAACAACTACAAGGTGTTCCTGGGGGTCAACGGCACCAAGAGCCGCAACTATGTTTATGACGACTCCGCCAGTAAGTGAAGAGGTGTAGCTCAGCTGATGGTGTGGATCCAGTAGGGTTCATAGCATGCTGTTGTAATGTAGTTTCCCTTTTAGTGTAAGGATTTACATCTCATATTCTAACTGTCAGGACAAATAATCACTGGTTACTGTTTTTCCATGTTATGCAAATGTCTTTTTAAAGTGAAACTCTTGCCAAAATGCGACCTAGGCTTTATTTGTGAATGTATTTGAGTCAAACCTTCAGGTAAATGCGTAATTACAACAAAAGAGGCGCTTTTAAGATTTACTGTAGTTTCGTTTTCGGGCAAGCTCATTTTCAATGGGAGTGCAAGGGCACTCTTACGCTAGCATTAAAATCGCTATTTTTAAAACACTAAGAAGGCTCTACACAACATGAAACTTTGCTTGTAGTATCACCAGGGTCTCTACACATGAACACAAGCATTGAGAACATTGTTTGTGTACACAGAGTTTACTAAAAATAAGGTTTTTGAACAACTCACGTTAGAAGCTGCATCTCCGGTGCACCACCGCCATGGCAGACAAAAAGTGTCGATTCCCAAGTGTGAGGTACTGGTAGGAGGTCCACCATTACTCTCCTTCCTGTTCACTCCATGGGACCACATACACTATATTGTCAAAAGTGTTCGCTCACCTGCCTTGACTCGCATATGAATTTAAGTGACATCCCATTCTTAATCCATAGAGTTTAATATGACGTTGGTCCACCTTTTGCAGCTTCAACTCTTCTGGGAAGGCTTTCCACAAGGTTTAGGAGTATTTATGGGAATTTTTGCCCATTCTTCCAGAAGCACTTTGTGAGGTCACACACTGATGTTGGACGGGAAGGCCTGGCTCTCAGTCTCCACAAAGGTGTTCTATCGGGTTGAGGTCAGGACTCTGTGCAGGCCAGTCAAGTTCATCCACACCAAACTCTCTCATCCATGTCTTTATGGATCTTGCACAGTCCTGTTGGAACAGGTAGGGGCCATCCCCAAACTGTTCCCACAAAGTCTCTTGGTGTGCTGAAGCATTCAGAGTTCCTTTCACTGGAACTAAGGGGCCAAGCCCAACTCCTGAGAAACAACCGCACACCATAATCCCCCCTCCACCAAACTTTACACTTGGCACAATGCAGTCAGACATGTACCGTTCTCCTGGCAACCACCAAACCCAGACTCGTCCATCAGATTACCAGATGGAGAAGCACAATTCCACTGCTATAGAGTCCAGTGGCGGCGTGCTTTACACCACTGCATCCGACGCTTTGCATTGCACTTGCTGATGTATGGCTTGGATGCAGCTGCTCGGCCATGGAAACCCATTCCATGAAGCTCTACCCACTGTTCTTGAGCTCATCTGAAGGCCACATGAAGTTTGGAGGTCTGTAGCAATTGACTCAGAAAGTTGGCGACCTCTGCGCACTATGCGCCTCAGCATCCGCTGACCTCGCTCCGTTATTTTACGTGGCCTACCACTTCGTGGCTGAGTTGTTGTCATTCCCAATCGCTTCCACTTTGTTATAATACCACTAACGGTTGACATTGGAATATCTAGGAGCGAGGAAATTTCACGACTGGACTTGTTGCACAGGTGGCATCCTATCACAGTACCACGCTGGAATTCACTGAGCTCCTGAGAGCGACCCATTCTTTCACAAGTGTTTGTAGAAACAGTCTGCATGCCTAGGTGCTTGGTTTTAAACACCTGTGGCCATGGAAGTGATTGGAATACCTGATTTCAATGATTTGGACAGGTGAGTGAATACTTTTGGCAATATAGTGTATATATACGAATTGGCCACCTGTTAAATTCATACCCTAAACAAATAGGGAGGGAGAAATATCACGGACCATGTGTATACAAATATCCCCCTGCCACATTCTCACTTTGGCCTATCAGATCATATTTCTCTGCTGCTTCTGCCCACTTACTCACGGTTGATGAAGAGGCTGAAACAATCATTTAAAGTGTGGACAGGTGAAGCTACAGCAGCAAATGTTCAAAGGTGCTTCCACTCAGAGTAACAATATCAGCCTTGAGGAATATACCTCTTCAGTGACATCATATAACGGCAATTGTGAGATCATTCCCTGTCCAGAAGGGCCGGATGAATGGAGAGGTGAGGGCTCTATCCAGAGCAACAACAAAAAAACGCTGCCTATCGGCAGGGGAAAAGGAATCCAAAAACCAAACAAAGCCATAGCAAAACTGAAAGCTGGCATCAAGGAGGCAAAGAGAAGACAACAGCAGAGACTAGAGAGGGACCTCAACACCAGCAGCAATAAAGATATATGGTAGTCCATAATGTCACAGGCTACGAAAGCAGGAGTTCCCCCATCACGTGTGAGGACACGCTGCTGTATGAGCGGGACACATTTTATGCTCGCTGTAAAGTTAGGTTAGTTAGATTACTAGTCCTATTACCAGAAATGGAGCTGGTAAAGGGAGCAACACAACCTGGCTTAGCGGCCAACCACTGACTGATCATAGTCCCTGAGGCCGACAGAGGCCAGTTTGAAGACAGACAATATAGTACAAATGTAGTTTTCTTGCTTGGTTTGGCTCCTGCCTCCCCTCTGCTGACCCCACGATAATCCCTGCTCAGGCCTCCAGAGGTGGTCGCTGACTGATGCCCAGTCCCTCTTTCACTCCTCTCCCGCTTTGCACATCTCCTGTCCCTGCCTGAACCTGCTGCTGGAGGGCTAGCATTTTATCTTTTAAAATTCAAATTCTAACATTAAGCTCCTTTAATGCAAACACTGAAACTCTGGATCTCAATAGTTTACTCTCTCTCTCTTTCATCCATAAACACAGCTTAAAGGTGAGAAACAATGAATATAAACACAATGAATCATAAGTATGCATGTGTTAATGATTGAACAGGGTTAAGACATAATGGACATAGTGATGACATTGATCTCAGATCACAGATTAGATGCGCTGCACTGTACGAGGAAGCAACGGACAAAGGTTCTTTTAGGGAGCTTTCTCCAGAACCTTTCACATTGTACTGGGATTAGACTCCTCAAACACCGTCGGCGTGAGGATGGCAACTTTGAGGAAACAATATGCGGTGGCCAGACCCGTGTACTCTGAGGACAGCTTTGCTGAAGATCATGAGAAAGTCTGCAGGGTGCGCAAAACAATGCTTGACCACCTGAAAGAGTATGTGACGTAAGTGGCGACATCCCTTTGCGGTCTTTTATTTGAATTTACAAAATAAGTTTCTGAAGGGGGTTCGATGAAATTGTGTCTCAGGTAAGTTCTTGAAATTTGCAAAAACTTTAGTAGACAAAGTGCATGAGCCTTTTTATCTCCTTGAAATCCAGCTGTGATTCAAAACGTGCCAAGAATGCAGTGCTCTCCCTTCTGCCCATCATCGGCTGGATGAGGATCTACAGAGTTAAAGAGTGGCTGCTGGGCGATGTGGTGTCTGGAATCAGCACCGGACTGGTGGCCATTATGCAAGGTGAGGAGCAGGAAATAGAGGGCCTGAGTGCGAGGCTGAGGGCTCTAATTGTTTTTCGTACATCCAAAGAAACCAACATGACTGATTGACTTCATGAAGATATGTCACAGGCTTATCCGTGCATCTATCATCCAAGACCTTCCTCTCTCGTTCACCGGAGTGATCGTCACAGGGTTTGCATTGACAGAATACTGTCTAAGAAAGTAAATAGGTGACTTAGAAACACTGCATATGAACTTGTAGGGACTTTAACTGGATTTTGGCACTGAATGCAGAAAATATAAGAGCAAACACATAGTACAGCATGTGTGTTCATTATGAGGCCCTAATGAAAATGACAAAAAGGTGCTAAATTCAATATAAACTATACATAAGTAATAACAATATTGAGAATTTTTTATTTTTTATTTTTTTTTATCATGTATATACAGTGGGTATACAAAAACAGATGCAGACGTGAAGGCAGACAGACTCACAACAACAAGTGAGCTTTAATGAAAGCTGAAACCCAGTCGAAACGAACCATAAATCCGAGGGGAACAAATGCAGAACACATGGAGCGCACGACGACCGGGAAAAAACAAAGGATGACAACAGGATTGATTTGAAAAATGAGAACTGAACAGGCGAACCAACAAAGACTAAGCGAACAACACAGGCTTGAAATCAAACTAAACTAACAAGGGGATGAGCTGGAGAGACGCTGGGAACCAGGCAGCGCTAACAAGACTGATGTGAGACAGGCGTGGGGGATCAATCAGTGTGTGGAGGAGCAAAGTAACACAGATTAGATTAGATGGATTAGATGGGCTTTATTTATCCCACAACAGGGAAATTCACTTGTTATAACAGCTCAAGATGCAACAAGTACAGGAAAAAGGAGAGGAACAGAACAGTGGGACCACGAGTGACAAGGAAGTAGAACGTAACAACAAGACACAGGAGGTTACAGTTGCAAAAGAAAAGAGGAACTCAACAAACCAATGAACCCAAACCATGAGAGATTTGACAATTTTGGTTAGCCAGTCCGTCTCTGAAATATCCCAAAACAACTACTGACATGAAATTTGTTACAAACACGATAGGCCTATAATACTGTGGTTTATGACCATATACCTACAAACTAATGACATTCCCATCTGCCTCAGCTGTACTCTGGGTTTTGCGCTAAATAGCAAATGTTAGCTTGCTGACTTGCAAAACTATGACTGTTAACATCACCATTCTAACAGGCCTACTGACCAATTTACCCGCAGAATTAGCTGCTTTTAATCACCTGGCCATTTCTTATTATGTGGTAGTACAATAACTGGTCATTGACACGTTCATTGGCATGAAATTGTTCATCTTAAATATTTATTTGAAAATCATTTACAGAACAGCCGCAGAATTGGGTAAAACCATTATTTTACAAAAAAAAAGTTTTTTGTAAATTTGAATGAATACATATTGTATTTTCCTTCATCACAAGTACAGATACTGACATATTCTACACAGTTGATACATGTACTCATAAACAGCACATTGTCTGTCCCAGATACTAGTTTCAGTCAAGCTCAACCCTGATAAAAAAGTATCCATTAGGCTAAATATTTATTCTGTTAATTGTTGTGGTCTCTCTCAGGACTGGCCTTCTCTATGCTGGCCTCGCTGCCTCCGAGCTACGGCCTCTACACGGCTTTCTTCCCCATGCTAACATACTTCTTCCTTGGTACTTCAAGACACATATCTGTAGGTATGTCATGCAATGCTGAGTCACTATAAAATATATACATATTTTTTTTCTTGACGTTCCATTTAATGTAAATTCAACTATCACAATTTCTACATATTTTTCTTGTGCAAACCGTCCCCATGAACGTATAGATGAAAGAGGCCTGTTTGGAATTTATGGACGTCAACACAAGAAGATTAGATTGGATATGATAAGGCTTAACAGTCTTCCCACCCTTTCACATCCACCTTCATGTAGGCTCCTTCCCAGTCCTGAGCCTGATGATAGGAGCTGTGGTGACCCGTCTGGTCCCAGACAGCGGACCGTCAGCCAACTTCCCTGGCTTTGAGGGCCTGAACATGACCCAGCAGAGAGTCCTAGTGGCCTCCTCTGTGACCTTCCTCACAGGGATTTTCCAAGTAAATGACCCCGTCTCCTCACCATATCATATCATACCTTGCATGTTCTAGGAAGGGATTTCCAACCGGGCTTCCTTTCTCTCATGTTTCTGTCCCATGCAGCTCGCCATGGGTCTTCTGCAGGTGGGCTTTATTGTCATTTACCTGTCTGACACTCTGGTGTCCGGCTTCACCACTGCAGCTGCTGTCCACATCCTCGTGTCCCAGCTCAAGTTTGTATTAGGGCTGGTTGTCCCAGGCATCAGTGGCCCACTCTCCATCATATATGTAAGTCCAGGATGGATCTGAAAGTCGTTATTTTCCATGCATTTTTATAGAAATGAAGCGTCAGAGAAAGTGATCGGAATGTAGAAAAGAAAATAAGTGAATGGAGCGAAGAAAGGTTCAGTTATGCTGCCAATTTTGAGGCTAGCAGGACCTTTCTTAGAGGATGACACTGGGCCTACATTTTGGGAAATGTCTTTACACATTCTCTTGTCAAGAGTTGGATAAGAAGATCGATACCACCTTCAAGAGTGTGTGGTAAATACTCAGCCAGTTAGTTAGCTTAGCTTAGCACAAGGACTGGAAACAGGAAAAAAGCTAGCCTGACACTGTCTCAAGGTAACAAAATCCATCTACCTGTCAAGGCATTTGTCAAAGCATTTGTTGAGCAGTAGTTTCTCTCCTCGAGAAAGAGATGGTAACAATTTTTCATAGTGCAATCATAACAAGGTAGCTAGTTAGCTGTCGGCTTAAACCTTTTAATGGTCCGTTAACTCAAATCACAAGTGGCAATTTTAAACAAAATTCACTCCTTTGTACTGGGGTGTTGGCAAAGTGTCACTGTTGCACAGTATATCTCAAAATGCAGTTGAATCCAGACAATGTAACGTGGACGAGTTCGTCATTTTTCAATTTCATTTATCTTTTTTTCTAACATGACTGATTGTTCCTAAGTTCTACGATTTTTTTCTTCCTGTCTTACCGCTTGACTTCAGCAACATTATAGAAGGCCACGGCTCTTTGGCATTGTCCACAGAGGTTTAACTCAACCAATGAGCCGGCTCTACAGCGGCAGCCTTCGTATATTTGAGACAATTATTTCACAAGTAGTTCAGAAGAACATGAATTATTGTCAATCAGGACTGGATATGCATACATTTATTTTTATTTATGTGGCCTTTTTATGATTTCTGTCCCGTCCTCATACAGTTTGCCTCGGAGTTTTGCCTTACTTGAAAGCGTGACACAAAACCTAATGTGACTTAATCATGCTCAGAGTGGTGCGTTTTGCTTCTTTTGCATAGACCCTCGAGAAGATCTTCGTCCAGATCACCTCCACCAACATCTGCGACCTGGTGATGTCCATTATCATCATGGTGATAGTGTTCATCGTGAAAGAGATCAATGACATGTACAAAGCCAAGCTGCCTGTTCCCATCCCCATAGAGGTTATCATGGTGAGAGAAACCTTCCAGGAAGATACTCCTCCAGCACAGTTTGTCTTACGAATCACGTAAAGTTAACACCATTGGTGTGTGTGGCGACGCGGTCAAAGCCCTCGCTGGTTGTAGCGCTAAAACCTGTGATTTGAGTGTTCGCTAAGAATCAAACCCAGATCAGATAACAGAGAAGATAACAAAGATAACCCTTATCTTTATCTTCTATTCACAGACTGTCATAGCTTGCGGGACGTCCTATGGCCTCAACTTCAAGGAAAGATACGGTGTTGACATTGTCGGCAAAATGGTCAGCGGGTAAGTTTCATGTTCCGCACGTACATCGGTACATTGGAGGATCAAAATCAAGCTGGCTGCGGTTTTGTCGGGTAATTTCGATCCAGCGGTGGAAAAATACTCCTTTACCCCGACCCCTCTTCAAACAAGGAGGCCCCGACTAGCCACTGCTGGAGTCAGACGCTAAAAGGGCTGGTTTAATCATTCATAGGGTCATATATTTTATGAGCTCATTATATGTTTTTTTTTATGTAAGATCTTCAGTTGAGTAGAAGTGCAACTAGCATACTCAAGAAAATGACAAAATACCTCAACATGTTACTTAAGAAGGTGAAAATGTATATAGCGACATCACGTCATGCCCTTTAAATGCACCAGTAAAACTCAGTCATCTTTCAGGTACGAGGCTCCCATCGCGCCCGACATGGATGTGCTCCAGGACAGTGCTGTGGAGGCCTTTCCTATAGCCATAGTGGGGTTTGCGGTTGCGTTCTCTGTGGCCAAAGTCTACTCTATCAAACATGATTACACCATCGATGGAAACCAGGTGAGTTAACACAGTCTGTCCTTGCCTGACTCTCAGAGGGAAAAAAAAAAAAATCGGTTACTTATAAAAAGGGAGTATGTGATTGAGGCTCCTCGTAATGTTGTTATGAAGATATAAAGTTGAATATAAACACTGAATATTGCTTTTTATTTCAAGGTCGAATGTGTAAAAAAAACAGTTCAAACAGAGTCATACAAGTAAAAAAAAAAAAAAAAAAAAGGTAACCTGTAAAATCAGAGAGGTAACTTGACTTTTCATTATTCTCCGTATCCCAGGAGCTCATTGCATTTGGGGTTAGCAACATATTTGGTGCAAGCTTCAGGTCGTTCGCAGCCAGCACGGCACTCTCCAGGTCGGCCGTGCAGGAGAGCTCAGGCGGCAGATCACAGGTCAGACAAACAAACGTCAACAATCGACAGCATCCGTTTCCCTGGGTCACAAACTTCTACTAGACGCAGATATTTTTTTTTGTCTCAGAAAGGATTTATTGTAATATCACTTTACAATCTGGTTTCTATTACACCTGTGGCATGTTAAAATGAAACATTAACTTACTTACACATGCAGATTGCGGGGCTGCTCTCAGCCATGATGGCGATGATTGTGACTGTGGCACTTGGCTTCCTGCTGGAGCCGCTTCCAACGGTGAGACTCATCTCTGTGATGTAACGACTCCTGCCAGGACGCTTAGGTTCCTCATCTGGAGGGAGAGTGTTTGAAATGTTCCTGTCATGTTGATTAACATGTGTTGTGATTTACATCTTGTAGTCTTGAAGAAAGCTGTATTTCTTATACATATTCTTAATATTTGACTTTACTCCAGTCCGTCTTGGGGGCATTGGTCATCGTCAACCTGAAGGGAATGCTGATGCAGTTCAGAGAAATCCCATACTTGTGGAGGCGGGATAAACCAGAATGCGTAGGTGTTCAAAATGTCTTGAGTTTCACTGCCAAAACTAAGATGCACTGTGTTTGCCTGGCCTGGTATATTCTCCTTCCACGTTTGACCTCAGGTGTTTGTCTGCAGGTGGTGTGGGTGGGAACATGTCTGGGTGCCACCCTGCTGGGACTGGATATTGGTCTGGCGGTGGGCTTGGGGGTGGAGCTGCTCACTGTCATCTTCAGGACTCAGTTGTAATAATACTTGGGGTTTTTTTTTTATGACATCTGATGTAATATTCTTAATATGCAAAGTGACTGAGGAAATAATGGATTCAAAATTAGATAAGATAAGATAATCATTTATTGATCGCCAGGGGGGGGATCCAAGTGTTGCAGCAGCACAAAAGACAAAGTAGCAAGTAGAAAAAGAAAGCGCAAATAAAAATTGAAATAGGATAGATAAAATCGTGTGCAGTGAAAAGCAGGTAGAAGGGCGTTGTCCTACTCAAGTCTTCTGAGCCCAAAGCTCCTCAAGACAAACGTGTGTAAAGGCCATTCCCTATTCACTGTATGATGCACTACATTTACTCGCCACCATTTCATGTGGTTTTCTGAATAACAAACGTAATACATTTTTTTCCTCGACAGAGACCTGACGCTTAATGTACTAAGAACATCGTCATTTAGTTCCTTACTTTTGATTGATGTTCCATTCCAGTGCCCTCTTCTGATAATATAAACTACGTAGATTGACGTAAAAATAAAACAAAAATGATACTGTCTGGTTTTGGGCTGCATACTAGTCCAACAACCTTCCCCAACAGTGTAGGGCCGCCTGTGTGTAGTCTGAGAGACAAAGCCCAGGACTAACCACATCTGGATTATGGTGGCTAGACAGCAAAGACACTTTCGTTAATTGACCTCAAATAATAAAAGGGAGGGGGACACTTATTTTAGCTTTTATTTACACTTTAAAATATATTTTTAAAGATTATAAAGAGTCAACCCTCTGACTTTCACAGACCAGTAATTCTGTTGAACCCTCCTCATTTATTTCTAGCCCTCGCTGTTCCGTCCTCGCTAACATCCCAGGGACCGACCTCTACAGAAACCGTAAAGATTACCTGAACGTGAGTATCGTCAGTATAAAACAAACAAACATAACACAACTGAATGGTTTTAGTTTGTGTCCGTCATCATGCCCCTTTTAAATCACATTTGTTCCACCCCTTCAGATTGTCGAACCAAAGGGAGTAAAGATCTTCAGGATACCCTCACCTATCTTCTTCGCCAATATTGAGTTCTTCAAGGACAAGCTTGTGGAAGCTGTGCGTGCGACACATCTGTTCTGCTTCATTCTGTTTGGCTTTTCCCGTAAAATAGATGTGCGTGAAAATAATGGCAACACTTGGTTTTCCAGGTTGGGTTTAACCCTCTGAGGGTTTTTAGGAAAAGGAACAAAGCTTTCAGAAAGATCAAGAAACTGCTGCAGAAGAACAGTGATGATATTACTGAGGTGAGACCTCAAATACACTAGTGACTGCACCGGTGAGTGATTCAGAGACTGTTTTGTCGAAACCCTTAAGCTGCCTTTCCTACATCTGTCAAACAGAAAGGCCTGAGGAATTTATTCAGCCAGCCGACTGATGACTCTGACATGAACATGAAGGATCTGGCCGTTGACCTCAAGGACCTTCCTTTCCGGGTGGACTGGAACGCTGAGCTTGCAGGGAACGTCAGTGTTCCCAGAGTGGACATCCACAGCCTGATCCTGGACTTCTCTGCCGTCTCCTTCCTGGACATCTCTGCTCTGAAGGGGCTCAAAATGGTAAGCCGTCACTCAGGGTGCTCCTACACACTGGAGTTTAATACATGCTTGCGGTAGTGAAGCTGAGAATGTGACAGTGACTGGCAGGACATCACTGTTGAAGATTTGAGGCTTGTTAAAAGTATGTTTTCCAAAATCCAGAGGCACCGTATTCAAATTGCGTGACCAACAGTCCAAAAACCAAAAGCTATTCAATTTGTTATCATAAAAGAGTAAGACAACCAATATTACCATTCGGGAAGCTGGAACAGTAACAGACCAGCATATGCAAAAAATAAAAAAAATATGTAATTCTATTCTTTATGCACTAAAACATTCTTACAAAAGTGAGATTTACATTCTAATAAAATTCTCATATAAAATCGACTGTATTCTCTACAGGTACTCAAAGACTTCATCCGTGTTGATGTGGATGTTTACATTGTGTCTTGTGACGGTGAGTTTCATTAGCATAACTTTAAAAGCAGAACATCCTAATGAGTATATTGCCTGTGAAAACCCGTAACATGATACTCACGGCTTGACAGTGTACATCCTGGAGAAACTGCACAGCTGCATGTTCTTCGACGACGACATTCAGACCTCCATCTTCTTCCCGACCCTCCATGATGCCATGCTGCATGTTCTGGAAAAACCCAAGGGCAAAATTAACAGCGTGGTGGTAAGGAAAACTTCCTTCATTCTTTCTGCATTGGGTTTCTGTGTATAGTGTTCTTGATGAGACAAAAATATATATAATTCAAATATTGGCCATGAGAAGCCTCAGTGTTCACAATGACCCGCAGTACAAAGGTGTGATGAATCATGGGACTAAGAAATATCATAGGAAAGTGGGAAAGTAGGAAAAATGTGGTCATTATGATCAAAATCTCATTCCCATGACATAATCAGATTAGAGGTATGGAAGATTTTAAATGCCTAAATAAAAACAATTAAAATAAATAAAGTGAAATACAATCCACAATATAATATGTATTTCCTTCGATGCATGCATAACTAAATGATAATCATGATAAAAGCACTATTATTCGGCTTTCTATCTAAAAAAGAAAAAATCATTTTTTTTGACTGTGACGTGAATTTTCCACGACATACTGAAATGTAACCACAATACAGAAAACAATTAAGAATACATTTATAGTGTATTTATATTGTAGAATATATTCAAAATTGTCCAGCAGAGGGCAGTAGAGACCTGCAAAATCTGAATATGGCTGACTTCAATATGTATATTCATTGTGCAGAATAAAGTTACTTTGATGTTGCTTTTTACAGTGATTCATTGTAAAAAGTAATGATTATAGAACATATCTCTTGTACAGTTATGGCTCTTATTGCATTGTACATTAGGAAGCTGTTAGATCAGAATTTGATTGGAGTAGAATAAATTCCCCACGGAAATTCTTGAAACAACATTTATAAGAAGGGTAAATTGGGGCCATTCATATCTTCACACCAAAATTAAAAAAAAAAAAAATTAAAAAGGTGATCAAATGATCACAATCCATACAGCAGGAGCAAAAATATCACCTTATTTAAATCATGCATTTTTCTTCCTGTTCAAAACCTGGTACTTCACAGCTATTTCAACATCAACATTTTCCTTTCTTTCGCAGTTAAAGGATACCCAACTCTAGAAAAACCAACTGTCGCCAGGAAGATTCCTTCAACAAAACCATTCAACCACAGATCACACAGAATTTCTATTAATTGATCCACAACACAATCTTTTGTATATTTAGATTTACAGCCATAAAGACATCTTGAGTTTTGTTTTGAAATGCTGTTTTGGTCTTTTAAAATTCATTGTGTGATTTTTATATCCAGTCTTTGTTGTCACAGGACTTGTTACACTCTGCTGCAGTGTCCTTTTTCTTACTGTTTGATAAATGCAATATATTTTTAAAGATTAAATGGAGAAATCATGAAGGGTAACAAATGGTGTGTTGCAGTCATTATGTCAAACAAATGCATCTTAAATACCTTGAAAATGTGTGGCATCTAGGAATTACTACCTCAACCTGAGGGCATGAGCTGTGAATGAACCAGATACAGCAAAGTGACTTCAAAAGTAACACATTTGGTTATGGCCAAGTGTCTTCCATTCTAAAAACCTGTTGTAATCACCAAAATTAAAATGTCTTCTTAAAAAGCTTCGGCGGTTTTAACACTAACTGTTGTTCTTCAGAAACAACAAAGCAAACAAATAGCTAGTTATCATTCACCAGTCAAGTTAAACAAAGATGAGATGCAACTCGGCTGTTAAAAATTTATTGAGACATAGTTGGCGTCTTTCAATGTGCAGTACATATGCATGAAATCAGCTGACATATATACAGAAATATTTACCATATGCTATTAAAAAAAAAAGGGACATTCCTGCTCTTTATCAAGTCTATTGTTTCTTCAGCAGGAGGTTCAGAACACGTAACTAAAATGTGCAGCACATACACATTTGCTTTGGGGCAGTTTTATCAAAATGAAAGTCCTACATCCTGTAACCCTGAGGTTTACTATCACATTATGCAGACAAGTGGTGTAGAACAGAATGACTGTTGCCCATCCATTCAGTTGGCAGTTTACTGGTAATAAGGCCGGTAGCGGCCCTGATCTGGGTGGTGCGGTCCAGGCATCTGACCCTGGGGAGGAGGACCTTGCATTCGTGGCGGTGGGGGCCCTCTCGGAGCAGGCCACATCCCAGGACTGAGCCCTCCTGGCTGGCTGAACGGGGGACTGAGTGTGCCTTGGTCTTCAGGGAACTGCTGCATGGAGTTGGGGTTGTAATGATGAGGTGGGGGCGCATTGACAGGGGGGCCACTGTGTTGTGGTGGAGGTCCTGGAGGCGGATGGTTCATATAGGGGGGCATCTGGCCCATGATGTGTCCTGGTGGTGGAGTGATTGGTG
>OMLP01045803.1:13438-34028 GCA_900302685.1 Spondyliosoma cantharus
ACGAAGGAGAGGAGAGAAAAGAAGAACGGAGAGAGAAATGGGGTGGGGGGAGGGGCGCAGAATACGAGAGCGAAGAAGAGGAGAGGGTCAGGTGGTTATTTATAGAATTCCGGAAGTTGGCGCTGTTGAGGCGTGGTCCTACTCCTGAAGCTTCGCTAGATAAGCTCCAATCAAATGAAGACTGTCGATAAAAGGAAGATGGATTCAACTTGTACTACTGAGACTTAGTAGCTCGTTATCCTTGCTCTGCCTTAACGGTGAATGGGCTGCATTTTCTAGTCCTATCAACCACTCAAAGCGCTTCACAACACAGATCAGCATTCAGCCGTCAACACAAATACTCATACACTGGTGGCAGAGGCCAACTCGTAAGGTGCCATCTGCTCATTGGGTGCAATAACCATTCATATGCACACCATACATCCAACCAACAATCTGGGGTTCAAGTATCGTGCCAAAGGAAACTTCTACATGCAGCTGGAGCTGGGGAATTGAACCATTTACCTTCTGATTAATGGAGGACCCCTCTATCTCCTGTCCTCTAATCAGAAGGGCGGTGGTCGATCCCCAGCCTCTGTTCCATGTTGAAGTGTTCTCGGGCAAGACACTTAACCCCAAACAGTTCCTGATGACTGATGATACTACCAATTTTGTGGACTCTTCTGTGGACAAAAATTCAGAATGTCAATCCAGCCATTGTTACAGTAAGATATCTTGTTTTTACCAATGTGTTGGACAACAGGACAACACTGCTGGAATAATGTACATTTTTAGCTAGCTAGTTAACATGACAGTGACTAAACTCTAAACTGCAGCATAGGTCGCACTTTGCTGTATACCTCAATGTGTTTTTTTCTGTCCTCGATATGCACCATATCGGACGTTTATATCAGAGTGTATGATAATACGAGGCACTTTATATTGAAACATTGAATTGAGGATTTACAAAGGGCTGTGACTCAGTAAAGCATGTTGTTGTCTAGCCTGAATGCATCCAATGGCCGCTCTCTGGAGCGATGTTAGTGGCAGCTAAATAAATAATTAAAAAGGCAAATAAAGCGAGAGGCAAATGAGTATGAGGGTGAGAGCCTCGGAGGAGAGATCTGCTCAGATTCCCATCTTTGAATGTTGCAAATTAAATTCCCTCGTCAAGACTCTAATCATTCACAGCAGATGGGGGCTTACGCTCTGTTTTAGATCTGCGGGAATTCTAATGGTTATTGTTTCTGTTTAAATAGGGAGATTATTGCATTTTAATAAGTCCTCCTTGGGACTTGCTGCAACAATGGAGTGCTGTGAATTACTGTAGATAGCTGTTACTGCATGCAGGGGGAGAAATCAAGTTACTAAGTGTGACAAGTTGCTCTTCCTCTCTCTCCACCCGCTCCCACCCACCCTTCCGGAGATGGCTGCGAGTGTATTTACCACCAAATTAAGAATGTGCCGTGGGAATAATATTTTTATCCGACAGAGGGGAAGGGGAAAGGAGCTTGGCTGTGGATTTTCATTAAAATGACACATCTGTTCAGCAATTTCGGCAAAGTAATTCTGCTGAAAGTTTTATCAGCTAATTTTAATTATTCACTCCACTGACTTGAATACAGGATTCATCATGTTGAATTAATACATTCAACAAGATTATTTTTCTTTCCTTTTCACTCCTAAATAGACGAAGAGAGGAGGGTGGTGGGAGGGGGGCAATCAACAAATTGAATTGTCATGCACTGCGGATTAAATTGTGATTTGTTAATTACAAAAACTATATGAGCTTCTATATTTTGAAGAATTAAGAGGCTCAGGAATTCAGCGGGAGGGATTAAATACTACAACCGCTTCTAGGTGCGGTATGTCAATCACTTACCATGCTGCCATTTTTGTCTCATGTATGTACAGTACACACACAATCATATAAAATACTTTTGTCACAATGGTGCCACAGCTTTTAACACTATTCTTCCGTGAGAGATTAAAATCTTTCATATTTCATGAGGTACTACTCCCTTTTCATGACAGAGAAACTAAAAGCTTTGTCAGCACAGCACTACCTAATGAGCATTTCAAACATGAACATAAACATAAACAAGTGCCATCAGACAGTTGTAGCGATGGGTGATGTCACTCCTCCAGCATATCGAGCCAGCTGCGCTGATAACAGCAGAGCAGTGCAGGAGAATCACAAAGCCCTCACTTGTCAAAGACCTCTTATTCAAGCAGAGCACATTCAAAAGACCTCAGCTATTCAAAGCCAACCCATTGAAGGACCTCTGGCTCCGCAGTCAAGTTTCTGCAGGGGTACTGCTAAACTGCTGCTACTCGTTTTTGCAGAAACACAAAGCTTCACAGCGGAGAAAAGGATCCCCCCCTTCGCTCTCTCTCTCTTTACCATCTTATCTTCTCAGGTAACTTTCCTTTGCAACTCGTCCCTGGAGACTATCACCTTGCCCTGAAGCCCTGATGCACATCAGCACACAGAACAAATGAGACGCCTGAGTTGGGAGATGGGCAGATTGCAAAGTGATACCTCTCAAGTATGGCTTTGTGGCTATGTTTCTCTCTTCCCCCTCCTTTCTGAGTTGTGTGAAGTGTCACTGAGGAGCCCTCTGAGGACTGAGAGGGCAGGGAGCTTTTCCTGGACAAAGGGAGGAAACTGAGAACAACACAGCTGTATTAAATAATAGCCTGGGGGAGTGGAGGCTTGAGGAAGCTTCTTTGCTTGCCTGACAGCAAACATTACCTGTCAGCTAATCAATTAGCTTACTTCCTCTTTACCATAAGGCCAGCCCATTGGAGGCTCAGTAGCCATGTACCATCCTTCGCACGTATCAAGTATAGGAAAGATGTTTCGGTCTGATACAAATCAATACAAATTATTGACTTACCTCTATATATTTCAACCGCTTAGAAAAACAAATCTGCTTGAGCTGGACATATTTGGCTGAGAGAGTTCCAGTGTACCAGGGAGCTAAGTGTTAAGCCTTTTAATAAAGTGTTTTCAGTCTCAGAGGTATGGGAGTGGCATCACATAAAATGAATGTGGTTGTGGACCCACAGATGCCTAACATCAGACTGACTGAATGATTGGGAGGCTGTCTTTGACGGCTCTCCACCATATTCTCTACTTCCTTCCAAATGACAAGCAGCAGAATGTTTTTGCCTCTCTGGAGGCCTGTACCGGTTATCAAATTTAATAAATAAAGCAAGTGAAATCTGTCTACTCTTCATCTTCCCTGCTCTCCAAGGATTTGCTCTAGCTGGCAAATTACCATTTTCAGGCACAATATTCCCAAGGCACTGTGGTGCTTTTCTCTACTTCCTGATGGAATCAGATGAGCACAGCCAGGGGACTCATTGTTATCCACTTGGAAGTCTCCAGCAGAAAAAGCAAAAAAGAAGAAGGGAAAAAAATGTGACAGCAGGCTCTGACAGCTCCCCATATGAGAATCAACATCAGGTGGGGCTACACTTGGACACTTTCACTTTGCTGTTAACAAGAATATGTTATATTAATTAAAATCGCACTACTGGTAAAACATAGCCAGACACAAAGTGCACAATCCACAGAAATACATTTCTACTGAGGTAAAAGAGTGCAATTTAAAATAAATAAAAACTTCCTGGTGCTCATTATAGGGAAAGTAATATTTATGCAAGGGAAAAATATAGATTTCTCAGTTTCTTAGCGAGCATAGTATATGAACCCTTCTTTTGACTCACCAATGTCATGAGTTATTTTACAATTTCAGACCAAATCCAGAGAGAGGAACACTGAAGAGCAACTCCCTCTGAGCCTCTGCTGCAAAGAAGGATAATCAAGACTGAATTTTCCATATCATAATGAATGGAAGGCAAGTATTCTTCAACTCATTCACACACCACAGTGGCGACACATGGAGTGGCTCATATTACTGCATAAGTCATGATTTGATTGTAAAAAATGAGACATTCATTATCCAGGCACAGCTTTGAGGGAGTGTATTTATTTCTAGACCAGCATTTGAGATGCTTATGCATGACAACTGAATGAAAACAATGGTCATAATCAATCAGGATGATTCTCGAGATATCGTAAGCTTTTGTTCTTGTATGGGTTGGATCCAAAAACATTGGATCCTACAATTCATATACTGCAACTCAAGTTGTTCCACAATGCCACGATTAAAATCAGCACTGAAAATATAACACCGTATTCACTTATTCAGGACTCTGAATGATGGTCAGATGTGAGTCGTCAATATTTGTTTTTCTTTCAGGCACTAAGTATTGGAGCTTTCAGGCAGGCATAGTTATGACTTGGAAGTTGACGCAATCAGTATTTACAAGTTGGAAAATAACCTAATAACTGTGGATAATAACCATAACTGTGATACAACATAAACATTGCATTAGACTCTTTCTGCCTGGTGAACTCCACACCCTCAGCTTATAAAGGAAGTTTCAGGCCCAACACAACAATACCCAGATGACATTATCAGCGGTTATTTTCTCAACCACAGAAGACATTGTACAACAGGCTATTAATCAAATTTTGATGCGTGAAATCAGTGGAGAGTCAAACATGTTATGCAGTTTATGTAGGCCTTTACACAAGTTTCCTTTTGAGATATAGTGGCCAAAACATGCTATGAATAAAATATACAATATTCTGATGGGGAGAATAAGTAGTTTCCCGCTCAATTAATCTCTGTTGGTGTTTGCAGTTGGGAGAGGAAGTATAGTGGCAGCAAGGAGAAAGTAGTGGAATTTTTGCTATCACATCACACTGTGAACATGACTACTTTATCTTTGGGCTCAGTGGCTTAATGGTTTTCTGGGAACGCCTCGCAACAGGATCCTATAGGCTTCACCTGGTGCACTGGAAATTGGGATAGGAGGTAACTCACTTGCAATCCAATCCAAAAGGATAATTGGGCACAGACCCAATCGAATACAGTCCCCTAAACTGCATGTAATCCACTCAGCCAAACTGTCACACCAACAATGAACCCTCCCCCTCTACCCCTAGGGCCCGCCAAGGCTATCTCAGGAACACTTCAATAGCTTGTACCTGGCCTGCTGCTGGGCCCATTATCCACTAATCCACACCCAGGCGGAACGTTTAAGTAGTTCTAAAAGGATTGGAGAGAGCAGCAAAGCTTTCACTGGAGCCATGCAATTAAGGCTGGTAAAATTATCGCACAATTTAGATCCTATTCTCCTCTGTGAACATGGGAGGAGGATCAGAGGAATACGGTGAAAACATTTATGTGGAAATACGTAAAAACTAAACTCAATACACATATACATAATAAAAACTTAAATCAACAATACAAGCAGCAAAAATGCATGTGGGGGCTTTCAATCGGCTCAGGTGATCTGGCACCAGAACACCAGAATGAACTGTGCTGAAAGTCCAGAGGGTGAAAACTGTTGTGACAAATCTTATTAGCAAGTCAGTTCATCAAGAGGAAAAAATGTTATCCCTGCTGCACAGAAAACTAATTCCCAAAATACAACTGAGAATTCTTCTCTACAAGATTATGTGGTCAAATGAGGATGTGAAGGAATGAGGCAGACAGGTTTAATAACACTGCTGTGAGCGCGTAACAACAGCAATACTTGAAAACTTTACTGAATTGCAATATTCACTTAAAACCACTAAATGGCACAGTATTCGGGAGGAATAAAATTACAGCCAAGGATGGATACAGATAAACTTGTCAGCACGCTTAAAAATGATGGATGTGGTTGACAAACAGGGAATATAAAAAAGATGAATAGGCACTATGATGATATGCTAGATAACAGAACTGGGAGGAAAAGATTGATGCAGCATGACATTGTAATTTCTATAATTATAGTACTGTATACCAATATGCAAGTACAAAATATTTTCTATTGCCTGAACTGTCTGGTATGTCAGTGTATCCCATTTTCTTTATTTATCTCTGGAGACCACGCAGTCAGAGATACAAAACCTACTCACAACATGTCATTAAACTGCATTAGTAATCACTTGTAATAAAGGTCAAGACAAAAAACAAAGGATTTGTAATGTTCAGAAGAAGCACCATCCTTAGCTAGCTGGTAACTAAAAAAGCTAATTTCTTTGTCATACTTTACGTACTAGTCACTACTTATACATTACTATTTTACAGCAAGCATGTGGCCCATGTAAGCGATAAAATACAGAAATGCAATTTAGCAAGTCACATGGAAATCTGCTGTTGGCACATTGAGAAGAAATATCTTATCTTATATCTTATGTCTTTTGACAACATTTATTGGTTGCTGTATTTGTAAAATTTGACATGTTCAGGGTCAATAAAATGTTGTCTTCTTTCATAAATCCAGTGTCAGTGGTAAATAAATTGAAACTGAGTGATTCAAACAGCTTCTAAAGGTTGGCAGACACTTTTAACAAGGAAAGAAACAGGTTAATGAATTGCAGTAAATGACAAATTTACAAGAAGGCTTGAATCATTTAGAATTTCCAATAGCTGTTTTGATTCTCTAAATCACCTGGTTTGTAAGAGAGTCTGGGGTAATTGCTGACAGTATGTATATAAACATGAAGAGAACCCAAACATGTAATTTACATTACAGTGAATTACATGGAAATCAGAAAGTGTGTGATCCACTCTGCCTGTTGTAGCTTCGTATTCTTGTTTCACATGTCAGTTGAGGCGGCAGTCCTACAGTGTAGGCCAGGACATGTGCATACAACTGCTGAAAGAATGTGGCATGTCACATGTGGCCCGGATCACCTTTAAATTATGGGCACTGAGTGATCGGATATCAAATGCATTCTGATCAGGTCGCTGTGGATGGATGTTGATTTCAGGAAAAGGGCCTTTTATGATCTTGATGTAGCAAAAAGAAGGGCGACAACATTTACAGGCACTGTAATATTCCAATTCTTTTCTGAAATATGACGATATTTAGAATTTGAAATGTGCTATGTACATAGCATGTTCTGTTGGGATATTCCGAATAAGGCATTATTGTATGTGCACATGTAGCATTTGTACAGTATACAGCGCATTCAGAATGTGTTTTTCAACCAGGGTTTCTACCACAGTTTGAGGCCTTGTCCAGGCATACAGTACATGGGTATTTTTTAAAACAAAGCTTTTTCTCCTTTACCTTTCTCACGCATGTAAACAGCGTTTCAGGTCACTTCAGTTTTTAGAAAACAGAGACAAAAACTGCTCACGATGTCTTGCTGACAAGTTATCCAAGAAGACTCTGTGAACAGCAGTCACATTTCCCTGCCTTGTTCATAGTATTTTCTGTAACTAAGCAACCGACCAGAGTATACAATTTGCTTCCTGTTTACAACAGCACAAGCATGCCCTGTGTATGTAAATGTCCATGAGATATGTGTTTCTAGGTGTGTTGTATAGACTGAGATTATTTCTGAAACAGTGTTCGTTTTGATAGGGGTTTTTCTTTCTTTTTTTTTCAAAACTTAGTTTCCAAAAAATACCCGCGTACATTCAGTTTACTTTGACAGAACAAAATTCCAATTAAATGAGGAGATGCTGGATGTAATAAACCCTCAGGGAACGCTGATAAATCGTGAGATCAGATTTGTAAGGATCCATCTGACTTCTTTTTATTAAACTTTTCCACATGTGAAGCCTTGAATGTTACTTTAGGTCTGGTGTTTTTTTTTAGGGGTAAGAAATATAGAAAATACTTGACAGTTTCACAGCTGATATAACATATCTTTTATGCTTAGTATCTCAGAGCTGCACTCCACCCACACAGAACCTTATGATTCCAAGCTCATGAAATAAGACTGGTGTCTGCTCATCAGATGTTTGGAGTTAAACTGATTATAAATATAGTTTGACACTATGTGAAACTATCTTACAGAAGATCCACATTAGAGAAACAAAGTTCTGTTTTTTATTAAGATATCAAGTTTGGGTATTTCAGGAGGATGTGAGTCATATAAACAGAACTTTTTGTTTCAATAATAAGAAAACTCTTTCAGTGTAACATCATCTGCACTTGTATTAATGTTTATGCATACAGGCGTACTGCTAAAGGTATGTTTTGTATTAAAAAAATGTATTCTATATATTCGATGTTGAGAGGCCAAGTAGGAAACCTCACATGTGGTGCACATACTCGCTCACAGACTCCAAATTAAATTAGATGCTGTTGAGGCAAAAGTAAACATCTTTATTTTAGTTTTGGTGCCTAGTTATAATAAAAACCATGATTCCTTTTACATAATTGTGTACTTAAGAATGTAAAAGGAAAATATTAATTTTACTTAATTTAAAAAATAGGTTAAAGTTTAGACTGGGATCTCGTTAGTGAGAAAGCATCCCAAACGTAGTCACTTTGTGCACAAAAAAAATACTGAAATCAGATTATTTAGCTGCTTGTACTGAATCATGAATCGATCTAATGCCATGAGTTGAGATTATGACAAATCTTTTCTATGAGATTTAACTACTTGACTACTACTTTTCAAAATACATGTTGGCAAAGACCTTTTGTGCAAACCACGGATATGTTCAAACTTTACATATGTTGAAACTATTTCATTTCTTTAACTTTGTTGTTGTATGATGTGACAACTCTGTGCTTATGGTATTGTTATGTTTAGGCACAAAGCCACTTTGTTAGAGCTAGGAAAAGACCACATTTGGGCTAAAAATGGTTCTGTCACCACAAACACGGATGGAAATTGTCCTGAAAAGATTTGCTTAAAATAGCCAGTGGTCTTGTGCTTACAAAAGTTGAGATGCTGTCCAAAACAGTTTTCCCAGCTGGGCAGTGGTCTCACTAACATCCCCTTTTTCTCCTGACATGAAAGTCAGCTCATATACGTTCTGAACTTGATATGACATGTAAGAAATATACAAATGTAATGTATCTGTGGCTTGTAGAACTGTATAATGCCAACATTGTATCCCTTCGACTGGGCTGTACCGGTTTATCTGTAGTCACAGTGTGTAACAGAGCTCTCTGGAAGTTATATAATTGTAACCTGCACATAAATGAAGACTCCAGATAGTCTGAAAATCGATAAGAGAGGATTCAGTAAAGACTGCCATCTTGAGCAGTGGGCTGTAAAACAGACAGACAAGACAGACCATCTCTTCCCTCTCTCTCCCTCCCTCTGTCTGTGGTCCCCAGAAGCTATAATATCCATCCTTGGCGGTTCACTTGACATTTACTTGCCCTGCTTCTCCTGTAGCATTCCCCTTCCTAACTGCCAGTGCTGCGACTCTCCAGGGCTCGCCGACCGGGTGAACAGATAACAAACCTGTCAAGGCGGCTTTAGGGGGGGAATAAATCCAGAGCTGGGACTGAGGTGGATGATGTGTTCCAGAGGGTTACTCAGGGAGGAGGGGGAGGGCGAGCTGACATGAGACGCCCTGTGAGGCCTGGACCCGGGAGAGGCTGCTAGCTGTAATGTCGTGGTGCTACTTTAGAAGGGGGGCACAGTCACTGCAACCTGATTAGATCTCAGTGCAGACATTTCAAATGGCTGGCCCCCTTTTTACCCTCCATTTCACCTATTCTTTACAAGACAGCCCCCCTCCTCCTACCATCAAAGGAGCTGTCAGGGGCTCTTTCTTCAGGCTGGCAGACAGGTCAGGGGTGGAAGGTTGAGGTGGGGTGTGCCCTTTGAGGCAGGGACTGAGAGCGCCTACCAGGGCTGTATCGAGGCTGAGGGCTGTCTTTAAGGTGCTGATAACATTCATGGTGATGTGCTCCCAAGAGGCACACAAATGTCAACACTCTCCTGCTATGAGCATATAATTCTACGAATAGAAAGGGCAAAGGGCCAGAGCAGGAGGGATGCAGCGCACTCGTTTTGTCAAGCAGTATCTCAGTGACTCATATATTAGCATGTTTCAGCCTCTCAACACTTTAAGCTATGTTTTCCCCTTCAAACTGAAACAGACCACATAGGTATTTGGAGTGAACAAACTGTTTGTCTCCTTGTCTCAGTGAATATATCCCCTTCTGACCTTTTAATCTAACTATACTCATCAATCCCTCATAAAACCGATTAGATTAAATGGATAGATCCTGATTGATCTGTTATCAATCCCTTGAAAAAGCTATGGTAAGTAAGTACCTGATAAATGGCTTACTTAACAGTGGTATTCTAAATTTATGCCAACACCAGATTTCTTTATCTTCATAGCAATAATACATGTTTACTGCTGCGTAAAACAGCAGTGAACATGTGCTTGATAAGGCAGTGATGACGACAATGGCATTACACCCTCAGAGACTCAATCCAATTACTCACCAGCCACTAAAGTGATGGCATGAGAAGAATATGATAGACTACTACTGTGAAGTGTATTAACTTGGAGAATTGGCAAAATGTCCTTTATTTAGGACAGAGTATATCAAGCGTTTTGTGCAAACCAAGTGAGGCATGCCCGCTAGAAATTGGAGGGATGGAGATGTCCCACGATGGTGCTAAAAACTGCACATCAATTACCTGAAGCACTGAGGCCTGTCCGTTCTATCTACATCTGAGCTGTGCCTTAAAGGGACCAAAATGTCAGCTAGCTATCCACACACCATTGTTGGAGAAAGGGCAGAGGAGGAGGAAAAATATGGTACAGACTATACTTGGGCATCACTTCCATGGATGTACTTGTATATTCCAAACTAATGGAGTTAGCTGGCACTGAACTCCAGTAAACAGCCTTGTGAGGCTTAGAAAGCAGCCTGTGTTAGACTAAGCCATGTTTATTATCAAGCACAATCCTCAGTCTCATCAATGCTTAGAGAAAGGCACGGATGAATAAATGCATATTGTTTAGCTTAGGGTTAGCCAGAGCTGGAGCCACAAATGAAAAAAATGAATTTAAAGCAGATGGTAAAATCCAATAAGGAAAACAGAAGTGTGTGTGTGTGGGGGGGGCAGACAGAGAGACAGAGCGACAGAACAGATGACAGAGACAGAGAGAGAGAAATAAAAATGAAAAGAAAAACCCAAGCACACTGGCTGCCTTTTCACTCCTGTTTTTCAAAAGCTGTAAAGCTAACAGGGAGAGGGAGAGAAAATACAAAGGCCTATGTTCTCATTTTCAGTCTGAGAGCCCCACCAGGACCACTGAAACTTGCTTGATTTCCCCAGTCCAATTATATCTCTGTGCTCAATCCTTCCAGAATAGCAACATCACACCAAGGGACGCTGTCTGCCTAAGCGCAGCGTGCCTAATGGAGTCCCAGAAGTTGACTTCATTTCATTGCTCCTAACTAATGGGCTGTGATATTTTCCCAAACTGACTGCAGCTCTGCCCCCTGGAATCTCGTCAGCGCTGAGCCGGACCCAGCCCAGCAACATGCCAGCCCACTGCCTCCCTTCTTAATGACCCCCTCCAATCCTACCCACCGCTGCTGCTGTCTGCGTGCAATCCGCCAACGCCCTCTCCTCCCCTCCCAGTGCTCATTAGTGCTTTCTAGCCGGGTGCTGATTGTCAGAGGGCCCCTGTGATGCCAGCTCTCCCTGTGCGGCCGGCCTGCTGTGGTGAATTTAAGAGGACTTTAATCTAGCTGGGCTGAGGAGAGGAGGAGCAGCCAGCCAGGGACAGGTGGGAGGAGGAGGACTGTGTGGTAGTGGATGTAGAATCGCAGGGCCACAGCTGAGGACAGACACTCTTTCAGGGCTACCTATTGCTCTCCGATGGATTCTCGTGCACAGAACACAAGCATGAGAAGAAATAGCCGAACATAAATTCAGCAGAATGGGTCCCTCTCCGGCCATATTGTGGGCACAGAACGGTCCTCCAGATGGCTAAGGGACACACCAGTGGTGCAATACAATCACTGGCATGGCACAAGTATCAGGAATAAATACGAAGGGCTTTATATCATATAAAGGCTCAGCCAGCAAAGACTTTTTCTATCAAAACTACCATTCTGATGACACATTCTAAAATCAATACGGTTCTCCAGGTATGAATGCTTCTTATCATAAAGTTTTGGTTAATGGTAGCTTTCTGTCATTCATTTGTTAGATATACCTCTGAAAAGAGAATAAAGTGCGTTAGAATGTTCTTATTATTTCTGTGAGGTTTGAAGTCTGGAAATATTAAAAGTCTACTAGATAGATGTAGACTGTGGGTGTAAGCCCCCCATTGGCCGACTATTTCAGTAATTTCCTTCCCCTTACGCTATTGGTGCGTTAGCGTTATCAAAATCCCCATCTCTGTGGGAAACAACGACTCCTGAAGTGGTAGCCTACATGCTGAAAATAGGAAGTTACCTAAAAACTGACCTGGGTGACGGGATAAAATATAATCTTACATGAAGAAAAAATATTCCATTTAACTGAGGTCCTCCTGTTAATACCAGAATCTCATTCAACCAAATGCGACTCCATTTCAACAAGTGCAGGAAGGGTGCAAAATTGTCTGCTTTTATGGCGCACACAGAGGTTAATTATTTTCATAATTACACCTCCACACGTCAAACATTTGTTTTCCCCCCTAATTGACAAGAGAATTAACGGTGGACTATATTAACTGTGCAGGGTTGTTCTAACTGTAAAAGTGCCTTTCATATGCAATACATATAAAAAGCAATTACACAGTTTTTTTTTCCTCTTTTCTACCTTTTAGTCAGTGTAATCTGCTGGGTAGATTCACCAAGGATAAGAGGTAAAACTGTAATTATGCACATTATTCACCTTCCTAAGTGCAGCACTTGAACACAAAAAGCTAAGATGCCTAAATGCACTACACCAGGTTGTCCTCATGCAAAGTGCAGGTCAGGCTCCAGCAGGCACTGAAAGCTAATGGCAGTGAGTGGTGCTCCTAACACATGCTCGGGCTCATTCAGGGACACAGGGGAGTTAAGTGCCGTGCTCCCTACTGCTGATTATCGCACCTTCACCAGCCTGCCAGGTCTCCCTGCCCTCCATGCATTGATCTCATTTGGCCAGGAGATAAGGCAGTAATTGGATGAGGACTTGGAATCAGATGGCCCTGCCTGGCTTGGCTAATTCCACTCTTCCTGGGCCTTCTGGGCCTGGGGCCAAAGGGGCAGGCCAAGGTTAATCCCATCCAATCCCCTGTACTATGAGGCCCTGCGCTGCCCTCTGACCTCTCACTGCTACCAAACACAGCTGATATGACTTCCTTTAAACTGTTCAGAGGAAATGGTCTAATTAGTTTACCACAGATTTTACACCTGTACACTACAACCAGCTTTACTGTCAAAAATAGAGGTGTGCTTTTGAAGACAAAGGAGGACATGTGCATGCAAAACAAAACATGAACAGACAGTGTTCCACACACGTAGGTCATAGCAGAGAATTTGACTGAAATTTTTTTACATTAAATGTTATCAAAGTACTGATATGATGATCCTCTTTAGCACTATAAGCTTACTGATTCTTGGAAATATTGCAAAATGAGCCATATTTCCAGACTTGGAAAAATGTTTGCCAATTTTCTTATAATAAGGCAAATAATTATGGTAGATCATGTGGAAGAGAAGATGGAGACAAATCTCTTATGTGACATGTCATTTTATTACGACAGAAATCCTGCTGCTGAAGCCATGGATCTGCAATATGTCACGGCAGGGTCGACTGATATGCATATACAATGCAGAGTGGAGCGAATTTGTGATTATGCAGAACATTCTTCGACAAAAAGGCCAAGTGCAATTTCACCCTTGCTTCACTGTGAGACCACTGCTGTTCCATTTATGATGGCCAGTAGATTAATCTTCATCGCTCTTTTCTATTTGCACATTATGTAGTCAGAGATGGGATTTGCCTGTATGAAACGAGTCTCTCAAAAGGCTCAGCGTGCCTCATCAAGAATGAATGTAGCAGGGGGATGCATGCCTCTTGGGAAACACTAATCTTCTTATTGCGTACATTTATTCAATTCCAGTGTCAATATCAACCATAATCAGAATGGGCCATGTGACAAGTGCTTTATGTGTTGGCTGATAGTGGATGACAGGAAGTAGACGTAATCACCTGGGAGTACATCACCGCTGACAGCTCCGGATCAAAGCTTTGCTCCTGCAGATTAATCATGAATTGCAATGCACCATATAAATAACTTCAATAGACAGTCTACGTATATAGAAACACATTCCTTTATCAGACATCACGCAGAAGTCGATGACTGCGGTTTACGGAAGTGGAAGTAATCCCCCTAATAATCCCCTGAATATCTCTTTGAAACCGGATAACACTTAAATAAGATGATACAGCTTGACCATTTATCTGGGTGCATGTACACTGTTGTCGGAAGTGCACTAAAGCACAGAACCCCTAATATGAAAAGACAAAGGTATCAAGTGATAGTCAAGATAAAGACAAGGCGTGCAATGCATGTGACAATTTAAGAAAAACGTGACATCACCAAGAAAGAAAGAGTGGATTGTGACAGATTGTTACCTCGGGCAAAGTGGGCGCTGAAACTCATGACATACACAAAGAGAAACACAATGGAGCAAAAATTCACTACAACTAAACCATACCATGTGCCAGTCCCTGCTAAAACACAGCATTTTGTTCTTGATTTTATCATTATTTCAGTTGAAAAAAAATAACAATACTGTATGGTGACTGTATGATAATCTCAGAAGCCAGGATTCAATTTTTCATTTCAATCCACTGGTAAGCTCAATACAAAAAGCATGAATTCCAGAAAGTACTGTGGCATCAGCTGGTTGTTTTAACGAAAAAAAAGACCACATATAGGACTGAATCTCAGGTGGAAATGAGATACTAACATGGACAATTGGAGGCGAGACGAGGCCAACAGTTGTATGTCATAAAGACAACAGCAGAATAGCCATCCTGTGGATTCCTGGGGCCTGACATATAGATTGCAGATGGATAAGTGCACGTTAAAACAATATCCCACCAACCAAAAAAATCATTTCTCATAGCTGTCTCTATTTACTGAAAGGCTGCTCATCTCCCACTGGGGCAGAAACAAATGAAAATGTTATTTCTCTACTCATGAACTCCCACCTAGCCTGGTTTTTCACTGCTGGCAATTTCATTTCTCTTCCAAATTTGACTTAAGCCCACGACTTGAGGGAAATAATGTCTCTGGAATAATCTTCTGCAACTGTAATTCCAGAGGCACATTCTCTCTGTCTTTCTCAGTATATCTGTGTGTCTGTCTTTCCATCCATCTACAGGATCTATTTATTTATTTATTGTTGCCGCTGTTGCCTTGTGGTTTAAGGGAAATTGCAATGGCTTCTGAAATAGAAGTGATGTGACATCCAATGCCTCACAGTAATCCTGTCAGACGCACGGGCCTTGAATAAGACAGAACATGCCCTTCTCCAACACAAGGAAAAAAGAATGGCTCTGATACACAGAGTTGTAAAGTGTAGCCTGTCACACAAAAAACACGGGCTCAATTCAAAGCACATGCAAAGCATATTATTAGCAAAATGTTCTCAAGTTGTGAGCGTGGCATCACTGCAGTTCTCTGTGCGCAACACTGAGTAATGCAATTCACTTTTTCAATGCTTATAATCACGTTTACAGTCTATGTCTCCATTTTTTCAGTGCACAAAGCCAAACCCAAAAGTGAAAGCAGTGATTTCCAATTTTAAGTACACCCGTTTTTTAAATAACAATTAAGAGGCTTAAATGAGTAATTCTGGTATTATTAAACTCGGCCCTATTTTCTCCACATATTTTTTAGTTTAAATAACTAATAGGTAAAAATATTTCGGGAACTGGTCCAGTTAATTGTTTCAGCCTGGGCGGAAATGATTGCAACATGTAATTGTACTGTTATATTATTTATAATAAGTCTTATTTATATACCAAAGTATATACCAAGTCTACCAAGTAGGGTTAGGGTTAGGGTTAGGGCTAGTTGCTTTTGCCACTGACAGGCTCAGATTGTTATTCTACGTTTATGACAACATTATTGAAAAGATCCCTACAAAGATAGACCTTTTTGTTAAAGAATAACAATATTAGTGGTTAACCAGAAAAGGCTGTTGTATAAGTCTATTGGAAGCCACCAGACTCCATTGACAAAAACCCATTTTTCACACACTACATGTGTGAAACACACCACATGTAACTCAACAGAAACAAAAACAAAACCAAAAAGAAACCTCACCAAAACCACACTGGTTTGTCTTCCTATTGTTTGAATGATTAACATCTTTGGTTTTACTTGAAATAAACCTTTCATTCACCAAGTTACCAAATTTACAGAGGATCACCTTTTCTACCGATGAATACTCAGAAATACAATGTAGTACACAATAAAATAACATATAACATTCAAGAGTGAGTGCTGTATCATACAGTATTTCAAGGAATATTGAAATGTAGAAAACACTGTTGGCTACATTTTCACTAAATGATGAAAAGAAATATGTATATTCAACTGCTGTGTTTGGTATTTAGACCTGTCAGATTGGACTGAGTTCATGAACCAGCAGGCCTTCCTGTGTAATCCCCATACAGCATTCTCAGCCCCTTGTGCCCTTCAAACAAACTCAACAAGACTTGGCACAACACACATGCAACTCAGCCCCCACACACAGCTTATATACCCTGCAGCTAAACTCCCTGGTACAAACATGTACACACACCAGGGAATCACATATATAAAACACACACATGAACACAAACATATGCTCCGTGGGGAGGTTTGCATCACTCCTTGGATAGTCATGTGGCCTGAATATTATGGGTTAAATAATTAGAGAATGTGCTCCAAGTCAGACAGGGGTGCAGGCCAAAAAAGAGACACAGACAAAGAGAAAGATATAGGGATATTGCTATCATTTCTTTGTTTATAGTGGCTGTGATGAGCCAGGGGAGAGGGTAAGGATGATTTGTTGGCTCAGGAGAGGTAAGCGATATGTACCAGTAAATGGCCAGTAATCATGTTTATGAGCGGGAGATGGTTCTGGACTCCCGGTGTGTCTGATTGTGTTTTCTTTGGCTCCCAGCTTGGGCCCAAGCACATCCCCACCAGGCCATTGTGATTGAAGCATGCACTCTAGCTCAGCTTCTCCGTAGGGGGTAAAAAGGTGCATGCAATAAGGTTTGCGTGCTTTTGCGCATTTGTGTTTACGTGCGTGTTGGCCAGTGTGTTTTCATAAAGAAGTATGTCAGTCGATGAAGACCTCCCATCACAAAAGACAGTACCACTTCCCCTTTCTCCTTCATGCAGCCAGTTCCCACATTGCTCTCATTGCTATGGCAACCGGCGCTCTCTCCTTGGGCTCTGCATGCATCCAATCAGAGTGAGACCTTTGTAGAGATTCCTCTGGGCTCCACTTATTCAACTTACCCCACCGGAACAGCCTCCACACTGAAAAGGCTGGAACAAAGAGCGGAGAGACTCCCTCACCACAGCCTAGTATGACATAAAAAATTGGGGCTACAGGGTTGGGTTACAGGGAATGCGGAAGTAATATGTAGCCAAGAGCTGCAAGACGCACGGCAAAAGCAAAAACAGGGTGGCAGCGCATGGCCATGGCCAATTTCAGTGGAAATTATGTGGAATAGGATTTGTTATTGGAAGCCTCAGAGCCTGAATACTTGGCAAGTATCGCGGGGCTCTGGCACTGGTTTAAGCTTGATAAGTCAAAATGGATTCCGGCTGAGCCTATTTATGTCATTCCTGAAAACATATGGATAGGATTCAGGCGCTCAATACTTTCAACCTTCAACAATGACATTCAACACCACTTCTCCAGTCCATTAATCTTCCATGAGAATAGATTTATCATCCACAGCACTGAGGGATCGCACTCAGTCAGCATCAGCCTGAACAATATTTACCACACCACCCTCGCTCTGTATCAGTTTCAGCAATTAAAGAGCCTCATTTTGCTCAGTATACAGGAACATAACTATAGTAAAGGTCACCGTGTTCCTCTGAATCCTCAGATTTTATTTTTCAAGGCCTCTGGGTGTGGTAAATAATTAGCAGAGATAAACTAGTGCCGTGCATGCTCGACCTGAGGGCTGCTCAGAGGTCACTGCACACAATCACACTGTGCTTCTCTCATTCTAATTATATTTCTGGAGAGTAGATGCAGCCGAGTCTGAGTTAAACACTTGTGAACGTAGGCAAGGAGACAGACGTGCCCCAAGCACTTGTACAGACGAGCCATCCAACGGGACCTCTCACAGGCCCCTGACGGACATTTGGCTGTTGGGGTACTGGCAGGACGATGGAGGCGCAGCATAATTTTGCCCGACTGCCATGTCACAAAGTGTCAAAATCTGTCCCTGACAACAAGACTGCAGGCAATGATAGAGAAAATGGACGAGAGAAATAAAAGAGAAAGTGAGAGAGAGAGATGAGAAAAAAGTGTGCTTGATTTGGAGAGCCAGAGGTGGTAATAAGCATGTCTGGCCACTTCCTGGGAGACAGCCTATTCATCAGGTTGATTTAGAGTCAAAGGTGTAGGCAATTCAAGTGATCTTGTGCCGGAATCCTCTGGCAGTGTCAGCTCTGCAGTGAATGACAGAATCTGGCATAATGAATGAGAAAAAATACAGTGGAAAGCTCTTATTGTGGACATGATCTCTTCACTCGCACACAGGACCTGAGAAATACAAAAAAAAATGTTGTCGAAACTGTTCCAGGTGTTCTTTTTGGATCAATTAATGGACCTTGGATGGCATGAATCAAAGAATAAATCATCCTGTCAAACCTGTGTGCTTTAAATGATTTCCTATTTGATCACAGAAGTAGATCATGTTGAAATGTTAGTGGTACAACACACTTTAGTTTAACTTCTTCTACTAGATATCAGTCAGTTTGATCCCTCATGACTTTTTGAGCTGGCCTCTACATTATTCAAAGTATTACATCAAAAGCTGGTGAAACTGCTTTCAGCTATTTCGCTCCCGATTCTAACTTCTTTTAAAATACAGCTAAAGCTTTTTCTTTTTTTTTTCCCCAAAGCTTACACTGGGTTCAGTCTGCATATGGGGTGAATGTGTGTTTTGTGTTTTGTCAGTAAGAAATCATCTGCTGTTCTGTGCATGGTGTGTATTTTTGTATTGGTAACTAGTTGAATGTCAGGTATCATTTATATTCAACAGAATAGTGTACACAATACTGTCTGTATTTCTATTGTCTTTCAATCTGCCCTGGCTTACATTATTTACACAACAGCTGAAAAGTCATTAAACAGTGAAAAAGACTGTCAAATAATCCCTGCACTGCATCTGCTGCTCATAGTTCACACTGCCACCATGCAGACACTGGGGCCTCCGCAAAGAGAACGATCCCATGATAATGAGCTAATTATAGGTACAACATTCCTACTTCCATATCTAAATGCTTGTCTCTAATAGGAAACATTTCAAATTATTGAGAGGCAGAGAGAGAAAGAGACGGATAATTGATGCGAGCAATTACAAGTTCTGTGTCGGAGCAAATTGGCCAGCATATCTGGACATGTACGGGGACTGCGACCTCATTTACATCAGAGTGTCAGGAAATAATTGGAGAATCTACTGAGGAGGTGGGATGGGCATAGTGTAATGCAGACCAGTACTGGTCACATTACATAAGCAGTTCACTTGGACAGTAAGATTCATTCCAGACAAAACGGAAAAAGACTTTACCCAGAGGTCAAGAACAAAACATTATGTGAAGCCTTGGCAAGCTCTAGTAAATTTAATCATAATAGTGATTTTTACTACAACAAATATACTTTATGACATTAATCCGTTTCCAAAAGCTGTAATTTGAGCATTTGAAATGGTTTCACCACATGCACACAGGATTCTGAGTAGACTGCCATGATTCATCAGAAAGCCAGTAATAACGGAGTTCAGTTTTACTGGCCATAGAGAGACTGGAGCAGTGTTTGTGCTGAAACCGCTTCAAAAGCTCGGGAAGACGATGTGCTTGACTTTTAACAATATCACTTCCAGATGTCTCATTACAAAACAACGTTCAAAGACCTCACCGCAAGAAATCCTTCTCATGTGAGAAGAGCCAGGACACATGAAGATGGATTTCAGGAACCCACAATTTTCACATTTTCATTTCAGTTGGAAAAAGCATGCAAAACTGTCTGGAGAAACACCAATAAAATGTTAGTATTAATGATGGTGTTACAACCTGTGTAAGCAGGCCAACACACAAATCATTACCCTATGTCACATCAGGGTATTCCACACCATATTCTACATAAAGATATTGTCCAGAGCATTAGATAACATTGCATCTGTTTCCAATTGACAGGCAGCGTTTACTCAGTAGAACAGCGATAACAGGATACAACAGGAAGCTTTAGCTGACGATAAAAATGGCTACTGAAATATAGGGGTGCATTCATTATAGTCTGTCTCTTGTGCCTCTCATCAGGCTGGCTAACACTGACTGACGGGCTCTGACCCAGTACTCCGGAGCTTCTCTATTGCACCCGCCTCTCATCAAGCGCCTTGGGTGGAAAAAAAGGAGTAACATGCTGTTTACTCGCAATCCCAGGTCCGTAATTGCCAATTTATTTGATAGGCAGCCGGGTAATGATGGCATTTCACCCCTTGCCGCAGAGACTAAACGGGAGTGATTCATCCCAAGCTCCCTGCCCTCCCTGATCCAGCAGACTCCCTCTGCTCAGGACTGCT
>OMLP01045803.1:34068-44726 GCA_900302685.1 Spondyliosoma cantharus
GGGGGACGTGGGGGGTGGCTGCCATGTCGGCTTCAAACGAACCCAAAAGGGAGCCCAGCGCTTCAGAGCAAATGCGGCCAAGCCTGCCAATTTAGCTGGGGTTTGGGGTTGAGGCAAACACAGCCAAGCTGATGTGCCATTTGTAGGCCTTAATGAGCTGGCAGGACTGAGTGAGGAGGGAAGGCAAGCGGGAGAAAGGAGGCTGCCAGGCCTGACCTCCTCTGGCCTCCATCTCCCTGCCAGCCAGTGCCAGGCCGGCAAACTCAGTTCATCTGCTTCATCGGAGCGTAGTCGCTCCGTGAGGGGAAGGGAGTGCTACAGCAAATACCATTAGCGAACTGTTGGTCTAATGAACAGTTCGGGTTAAAGCTGGCTCCTGTCTCACACTGCTCCCTGGTACTAACGAGTGACTTAGATTGTTTCTCTTTGTTTTCGCACTATGAGGGAACATCTCTGTGCAGCTGAACCACATGAGCAGTCCAGTTGCGTTGTGCTGTGTTACAACCAAAATAGTTTTAAACTTTCAGTAGAACAAGCACATGGACTGCCGCAGAAGACCAAATGCTACAGGCGTTCATAAATCATCTGAACAAACATCTAGCTTCCTGTAACAACAACTCCGTAACTACTATTTTATTTCAAATCAACAGCCCATTATAATTAGAAAAATAGCCGAAACCCAAAGAATATCATTGCCTTGTAAAATGTAAAATTTTTCTTTTGGCATTTTCTTTCTCCTCCTCCTTTTAGTCTTGGGAACAGAGCTCTGCTACAAAAGCTACGACTTGCACCTCTTGCAACGTGTGAAGTGGGTTTTTACGGCCTGGCTGGAGGGGACTTGTTCAGAAACCTGTTGGGACCGGAGATGAAGCCTCGCACAGTGTGACCATCTAAAGTGACATGGGGGTCTAAAAGTCTGTCTTCATGCTGCCCAGCTTTCAGCAGCTCTTCTGAAGACATGTTCACTCTCCTGTGGGGTGTCTTGACCAGACGAAGCAGGGGGAACTTGGGCTGCCATTCCCATCTGTCCTCCAGAGTGCTCTGAGTGGCTGAGATGCCAGTTCAGGTGGAAGTGATTACAAAGAGGGCGATAGATGCTTTCTGAGAACGTCAGGAGAGGGGAAAGTAGAGAGTTTCTGAGAAAGCCTGATATTTTGAAAATAAATTATGGATGTAATTTGAAATCTCAGACAATGTTCTGATACAATTACTCAAAGTAAACACATTGGTTGTTGCTGTAAATGATATTCTTTTCTGAGGCTGATTTCATACCCAATATTCAAACTGAATAGGCTGAACATGAAGCAACAGTGATACTGAAGGCAAATTACGTGACTGAGCAAGCACTGTTTTAACATGTTTCATCATTAGCGTGTAATAAGTCAAAGTGCAATCATCACAGACATGTAATCTAAATGGAGGGAAGTGGTTGGCCAATGAGGTCAAGACAGATTATATTGTTGCCAATTGAGGCAAAGGATTATGGAATTTCAAACAGTTAAAGAAATGACTTGAAGTAAAGTTCTTTAAGACCTCTAAAACAATAGTAACTTGTAGTGTTTTATATATTTTGGCTTGTCTCTTAAAGATCACATTTAATATCATGCTCAGTGGAGTATAAACAATACAAACCAAATGCAACCAGGCCAGCTGCATCAGAGACAGTCGTGTCACCCTTTTAAAGGTAACAAACATAATTTTGATATGAAACCATGACATGTGTTCATCTACATAGTATGTAAAAAACAAATAGAATCATTTGTATTTGAATTTGTCCATAGGATTCGGATAAGATCAAAACCTGGCTCTCATACATTACATTAAGCATTAACCATTGTATATCGTTATACAATATTTCATGATACATTGATGGTTAATGCTTATGTAGTAGTTGTAGTAGTTGTTGTAGTAGTAGTAGTAGTGTAGTAATAGTAGTAGTAGCAGCAACAGCAGTAGTAGTAGTATTGTTGGTTTTGGTTAAAAAATTAAGATGCCAGAGATTTTTTAGAGATCATGACTCAACAGATGACAAACTCATTGCTTTTATCATTCTGTAGGACGCAATAGAGTCTATCAAACACATATTTATTGATAAAAAATAGAGTCATTATCTGGCAATGTTCACCAAATAATTTTTGAGAAATTACTTCATTTGCATGACTTCATGCTTTGCTTAAGTTAAAAATGTAAACTGTTGCTAATGTTGATTTATGACTACAGTAGAAGCTGCTGATCTCCTGAAGCTCCAGAAGGGAGATGTGTGTGAGTGGCGTGTTCCCTAAATTTCCACAAGATCTTTAAGCTCACTTAGTCTAACTAGTGCAGTGCCCATTCAAACAATGCTATTCGGCACGGATTAACTGGCAATGTGAGGGGTTTACATATCCAGTGACGCCTCTGCTCACAGTCGCTTCTGGACCGCCCGATAATATCAAGCATATTTGATATTCATGATGCAAAATTTGGATGATTACATCGGTACTTTCCAAGTAATGAGGGAGGCATCCTGGAGCAGCCAACAGTGCTGCCAAGCAACAGCAAACCCTCTAGTCCTGGAGGCTAACATTAGCTTGCATTCTTACTTAAAATCTCACCTCCAGTTCTCACTGAAGGAAATAAAACCCAAGCTGAACATGTCACCCAGCACATCCTCCTTTAACCTTGTGCTTTTGTTTTCTTTCTACTTGTATGGTATTACAGCAAATTGTTGTAACAGACTTATCTCCATTTTTTGTTTACATCTGCTTCCCCATGAGATCATGTGAGAGGCTAACTGCTAACTGCACAGCCAACAGCTAACTGTACGGCTAAATGAGCCTACTAGCTAACAGCATCTACAGTTAGCTGCATTTTGCAGGTACTTTAGGCGAAAAGTAAACTCATAAATCACCAGGAGATGAGGGGGACACCAGAAGGAAAACCAGAAAATATGTTCTTGCTGAATCAGTCTGTCAATGAGCAGCAGCTCTGACTTGTTCTTTGACTCAATGGGTGTGTACTTTGCTACTTGGCTAGCTTGCCGACTGCTATCACTTTCATGCTAAAATCCATGTTAATGCTATACATGCTAATAATATTGACTCTGACATGCCAAAACAGGAAGTAACATTGGCTAGATTGGGGCTTTGAGCAAAATTTGCCTTGGTATTCTGCTGCACAGTCACCACAGTGCAGTCTGACAGAAATCAGCAAGTATCATTTCAATTTCTGTTGTCAACATCAAATTACTTATTTCATTTCATGCCCAGTCAAGCATCGTAAAGCTACATGCAGAATCAGTTTTGCTTCAGTTGTTCAGCTATGTCTTTCTCAAAGACTAGCTCGCCTCCTAACTGACAGCTTTAATTATGGCTAGATATCTGATTGCTTCGCTGTAGATTCTCCACACAAATCAAAGAGCAGGGGTGGGTGTCTGGCAGCAAGGTCCCTCGAGCCTGCTCGCTTTACATCTTGGAATATGTCACAGGGCGCAGGGACACAACCGTTCTTTCTTCTGTCAGCTAATGCTTGCCTTCAGCTCCTCCACAAGGAACGAGGACCTGGGTAAGTAGTGTCTTTTTTTGTATCCGTCATAAAGAACCTCTGGGAGTGTGTGTGTGTGTGTGTGTAGGATGTAGTGAGTGCTCTTCACCTGAAGTAGTCCAAGAGCACACTTATGATCATATAAGATTTACCACAAGGTGCTCTGCTGAGGCTGAATTTTATTGGTACCACACCGAAAGAAATCCTGACAAAATGGATAGTATCACTTCATTAACTTACCTTTTGTCTTTGTGACATACACACATAATGACACTGAATTATGAAACGGACATAGAATTTGTAACACTTGAGATGAATGAACATGCATTGATTTATAATACCAACATAATTCTCAAGCTTTATTGTGCAGAACGGCTCTGAGAGGTTTTGCGTGTTACATTCGATAGTTTGACATAAGGTTGCATGTTAACAAGTATCTAACTGTACACGTGTAACACTCTTACTAAGGAAAAGGTCATGGGACAAGCAATGCGACCAATAAATATTTATTGTAGATTAAGTTGCATGTGAATTAGTAAACCTTAACATCCTCAAAATATGTCGTGCTAATGTTGCATTGATTAATTTTACAAATAATAAATATCAACACAAACATTCTCAAAGCAATACAATATATAACACTTACATATCAAAAAACTTACCACTACAAATTTTTCCTCTCTGACATATGACTCATGTCCATAAAGTAACTACTATGATTCAGGTCTTTTAGGAGTTTCCACAACCTTTCCTAATACATATTTTCAAAATTGCCTATTAAAAGCAACCTGTGGAGTCCTTTTTAATCTCCTGAAGCACAAATAAGCAGATTTTTTATGAGTGGGTCAGAGTATTCTACTGCTCAACAGTTGATAATGACAATGTGCCTAGTTATTGCGCTGAGTAATGTGCCAGCAAGGGCAGGACACATGCGGGCTGTTTGGTATTAAGCATGTTAATGATGCAGGTTTCAAACTTAATAAATAAGTTATTATTCCAAATATTGTATGTGTGTGTAAGCACAGCTGCCAAACATTATGGACTTAAAATGACTACGCAATCATCTGTAGAGAAGATGTAGCTGTAATTAGTAATATATTCGCTCAGGCTTTGTTTTACAATAATAGTCTTTTCGTCTTGCTTCTTTTTTTCGGCCTATACCAGTATTTAAAATGCAAAAATATGAAACAAGATTATTTTAAAGAAGATGACACACAAGGAATAAATGTGGACAAAAAGCCCTGACAGAGGCTCGAACTGCCACTGACATGAGCTTGTTTGTGAATGTACTCACATCTGTCAGTCTGTCTCTGGAGCTGCTCCTGATGGAGGGCTTGGACTCTCCACTTACACTCTCGCTGTCGCTGTCCTTACAGTTGTTCTGCCCTGGCTTCAGCTGCCAAACAAAACACACAAAGAGACCAAGGGTTAACAACATGAAGCAAAACTGTTAACACTGCAGTTTAGAGCTTTACATGGATAACGCTTGCTAGGGAAGGCATCCCACAGAAATTGGTTCATGAATATGTGAGAACTGGCAGGAGCTACAGCGCTGTCTCTGTAAATCTGTCATGTTTCTGAGCCTATTCAGCAGCCATCACTGCGCTTGCCAATGATAGACACCATCTGATCTCGCAGTATGAAACTCCTCTCAGCCCACGAAATAGAGAACAGGGACAAAGACCCTTCCAGAACCTTCAAATGGAGCCACTATCCTTTCCAAGCAGACACCACATGCCGAGGCAGCAGGAGCTCAGCAAGTGTCATCCTCTAGACACTCTGTTCGAGATGCTGCAAAATGACAAGAATAAAAAGCAGGACGTGCCAATCGGCGAGCATCTGAGGCCCTTCAAAATCTGGAGAACAATAAAAGACTCTTGGGAGTGTGGAGCGGAGTGGAAGGAGGTGGGGCCTGTAGTCCCCGTCCAAGTCTGCGATTGATGTCATCTGAATCTCCCATGCTGCTCCTTCCAGACCAGACAAACGCTGCAGGTTTCATTTCAAAGCACATAAAAAGACGGCTTTATGGGACAGTGCAGTAAACGGTCTGCTCTGCCACCTAATAGGAAAAGCAGAGCATGCACAAACAAAAGACTTGGACTACAAGATGATGCCCCCCCCCATGCTCTGAAGAGAAGGGACAGAGCTATATGTTGTTTTTACCCCTCTTTCAGTATCCTCTTTTCAGGTATCGGCCATCATTTAGTGCAATGAAAGGGCACAAGGTGGGGGAATACCAAATGAACCCTTGAGTTGAGCGGATAATTAAAATGAAAATGTTCCCTTTTCTGTAGCCATTAGCAGTGTGAAAGGAATCGTATTCCTTGGGAGAATTGCATGATGGGTGGAAGGCGGGTGGATTTGCCAGAGTGCTGAATGTGATAAGAGAGTTTGAGCATTGGGAATGCCTGATGGGCCTGTTTGACTCCGTGTGTGCACGCTATCTGAATACGTGTGTGTACATGTGTGCATAAGCAAGTGTCTATGTGTTCCGACGGCGCTGAGACAAGGCTTGGGAGAGTACACAAGAACCAACTGTGGCACGTGCACAAACACATGCACACCAATGCCCTGTGCTGTGATAGCACTAATTACCTCCAACACATTTTATTCCCACAAAAACCAGGGCACATTTTCTGTCTTTTTCTTGTAAATGCCAGTTTGTCTGAGGGGAGTTTAAATATTTTTCGAGAGAAAAAGGGGAATAATATCTCATCCACCACGGTCCGCGAACTGATCCTTGAAGAAAGGGCGAGGGAAACTGTTTGCGCCCCAGTCTGTGGCTCCTTCATCAAAACATGTTGACCTATAATATTTATTAACCAGCCCGTGTCCCTGCTGACAACACTGGGCAGCACACGCCAGCATACTCATGCATTTATGAATGTGCACACAGACAAAAGAAAATAAGCAGACCTTACTGAAAGCTGCCACTGGCTTCTGCATCACATAACCACAGCTCAAAATCAAACTCATATATGGTCAGCTTATAAAGAATATAATCAGGAAAGTGTGGAAAGATATAAAGATTTGTCTTGTGTTAATCAATGTGGTATCAAACTGACTCTGCAGTAGTGAAACCACATAATCACACCGTCTGTATCCTGGCTTATCAGTGGGAAAGTACTCCATGAAATCAGAAATCTTGCACAAATTTAACAGTGTGTAATGTCTGAAGAACATGTCTAATAAAGACATTCCAATAAAGAGCGGCTCATCTTTCAGGGCTATTACATAGCTTGGGACCTGATTACACAGCTATTTGAAAACGTATCCCTCAGCTTGTTCCCTTTAATTTCCCCCTGAGCTCCCTTAAATTACTTCAGAGAATTGTGTTTTTTTTCCTCCGCTCTCCCCTTTCGGAGGTTCAGATGATGGATTCATTCCTTTTTATGGTGTGATTAATGGATGTCTTAAGCAAATGGAGTGAATGCTGGTGGTCAGTGCCATCAAAAAGTGAAGTTGAAATTTAATGACCTGCTGTCTGATGATAAATCTAAATGAGAAGCCTGTGCATGGGTGCGGGGGGCAGTCTCTGTGACCTATGCCATAACAATGCTGTTCTGATCACTCCTACTTATTACAGCCTGCAAGTCATTCTCTATGTGTTAGAAAGGTGTAATTTGTAAAATATGGTTAAGTCAAAGTCTACTCCAAAAAGATAGGGGGCAGCATATCAACAGTATCACGGACATCTGCTGCTCTTTGCTAGTCTTTCTTGGATGTTGCTAGTTACCATTAGCTTTGCACTTGCATTTAGATGTGTATAGTAGATAGATGTAAAGATTTGGTCACAAAGAGACTTGTCGCTGAAGATGAGATCGCTATAAAAAAAAAGCCTAGGAAGAGCCTGTTTTGGACAAGACAGTGAGGTGCGCCTGTGGAGCAGGGTGGCAAGTCCGCACCATGTGCTGAAAAGTTGCACTTATTTTCAAGCGCAGGAGGGGAGCACCCGCAAGGCTATCCATGCCATAAGAAAACAATGTTTTTTCTGATGACTCTTAGTGATCAACCCTAAGAGTATTTCCTTTCTTGAAAATGTGTGAATTTATTTTGTTAATTTATTACACTAAATGTTAAACAAGCTTGTAAAGCATAACAAATTCCCAGTGTTCTCTGAGGTGAAACTATGGGGGCTATCAGAATACCAACTCTTGCGGGACAAAGCGCTATTCAGAGACAGGGGCTAGCTGATTAGCATGCTAACTTCAGGCAGCTCTGCATCAGCATACATAAATGTCTTTGACATAATGTCTTCACTGTTGTTTCTCCATATTCTGTTTGAGTTAGTTCATTTTTTTATGTTTTAAACAAAAATTCTGACCCTGTCTTAAAATAGCCTCTTTAAAATTTTAGTTTTAAGCCTCTTAATAAATGCCAGTGCACTTCACTGCATTCAACACTGATCTAAATTGGAAAGATGTGTTTTCAGATTCCTCAGACTGGTGTGCTGTACTGATGCAACAGCATAGAGACATTAATTAAGACGCATGTTGAGGCATACGGATGCATTTATTTAATGACCTTACTGTATCTGTGCAGCCTGGGTAAGAACTGGCCCTGCAGGAAGATAACAAACAGATGGTTTTAATATTCCAGAGGCTAATTTCACAACAATTAAAGACACAGCGAGACATTAGCATCTAATGAAACATTTAAACTACTAGTAAGTGCATCTGCCATTAATTTCCGCACAGTGAGGTCTTGTTTTCCTGCAATCTGTTCTGTGTTAGGGGATAGTCCCCCCCCCCCATCTCTCTTACCAGTCTGAATTTACTGAAGTAGAGAATCAACAACTGTTTTCAATCAGCAGTCAGCGTGAGGCTTTGGAAGAGAGCAGCTCAAACCTCAGCATGAAACAGTTCAGCTCACAAGTATGAGAAATCATTTAACATTTCTTATCAATCATCACACAACAAACGAACACTTCTACTTAAGCAACTAGCAACTATTCAAACTGTTACTGCCATATTTTATTTGGCTAGTCCAGTGGTGACAACTGAACATCCCCTACAATTAATATTATGTAAGGGATAATGTATAGAACGGCGGTCATTATCGGGAAAATAAGTCCCGACGGGACAAACCGGTCGTCCTGAAGGGACTCATTTTCCGGATAGTGACCGCCGTTCTATACATTATCCCGGTTATTACACGGTTACTTGCCATCACAAAAAAAAAACATCACACAGTGTGTCTTTTTACAATTTATTTGTTACCATTCATAGTGTTATTCAGCAGAGAAATATAGTTGCCAAACCGACGACAAAGACGTTGAACCTAACATTCTTTAGAACGCAGCTGATGAATCGTCCGCTGAAATTCAAGTTCTCTAACCAGTCTCTCTCTCTCTCTCTCTCTCTATATATATATATATATATATATATATATATATATATATATATATATATATACATATACATACATATATACGTTAAAGCAGAAAAAATTGTCTATTGCCTGTTTAGGGATGTGAATCCAAACGAAGCCAGTATTCTCTTAGCAGTCCGATATTAAAGCAAACATTTGAAAAAAGATGCGCTAATAGCCAGAGAATACAGTTCACCCTATCTTAATAGATAATATAGAGGCAAATGAGCTGTCACTGACTTCCACTTCAAAGGTCTACTGTAGTATGGATTTCCAATACGGGCCTTGACCACAGTTAGGTTCTTCTCATAGAACTAACTGTATACTCACTCATACACTCTCCATTCTCTTGAATTTCAATTAGTCCCTAGATAAACGAGCAATAGCTGAAGGACCTTGCTTTTCAATGCATCTATTTAATGCTGGACTGAAATAAACAAACGTCTCTTTAGATAAACTCACAGCAGTATTATTTGAGCTGCCGCATAAAATACTGAGGATTCTGTTGAATGTTGTGTATGTCTCACAAATGCTAACCTTGACATTTCTAGCAGAGCACACGGTGCCTTTCTTTACAATGTAGAAAAAGTCATCAAAGAGACTAAATCAGTGTTGAATGTTTTCATTTCAGTATTGTTACAAGTAGCAGCAGATGGGTAAGAGTGTGATTCCCAGCATACAGTAAACACTTAACTATATTCAAAGATCAGAGTGCAGAAAAATTATGAAATATCTCATTTAACACCGTTCCCATCAAAAATACGCTAAAACAGCTTTTACAACAGTGTCTTGAACATGTGGAGTCAATTATTTTCTCACTTACAGAAAAGTGCTCACCGTTGCCATAGTGGAATTTTACAAGTGTATTGACCTATTCTCAAGGGCTGCACTACAGACTCAATGCAATCAAGCTCAAAAGCAGGCCTGCTAACATTTCTAACCACAAAGGCCTTTTTAAACAGAGCCATACACAACTGGCCTGCCCCAGCAACTCCACCCCCCACCATCCCCATCCCTCATCCCACAAGAAAAAAACCAAATAGAAAAAAGACATGGAGAGAACTGGGCTCCATTTTCTGTACTGGCCTCAGTGGGATAGCCATCAGCTCCTGGTTTCCCTTAGTTACGCACAACAGCAGCTGCGGAGCTCAGCGGTAATAAAACCTGGAACAATTTAACGGCTTTTATTGTTCTACCGCGGCTTTCAGAACAGCTAACCTGTCCTCTCAGGATCTGGCAGCAAGAATCCCACTAGAGCAGCAATGAAAGAGGATCTCATTTACCTAAAAGCGCTTATAAATTTTTAATTTGCTTTAACAAGTAAATTAACAAGTCCCTCATTTGGGAAGTTTTATGGCTGCATGCCACTGAGGGAGGACCATGAAAGTTTTATAGATAATCCACTACCTAGGCTGTGTTGCTGATAATAAATTGTCTATTTCCTGCGGCACTGTCAAATCCCCTTGGTTTCCACTGACTACACTTTGAATATCTCCTTTATGCTAGCTTCACAGGTCTATATACCAGGGCTATTAAAGTGCTGGGGAGCTTCACGACTCAGCAGTTAAAATGAACAACTTGAAGAATTTCTGTCGACTTTATGCGAGCGCTCTCGCACAGCCTTAGGAGACATCATTGCCAAACATTAGACCACATTAAGCATTGCTAATTATGTCCCTACCAGCCTCTTCATCACATCAGCCTCACAGTGAGCCCATCTAGTGAAACCACCTTGGGCTGGTCGACAACAGCAGTTGGAAACTGCT
>OMLP01045804.1:11382-30132 GCA_900302685.1 Spondyliosoma cantharus
CACTCTGTGTGTGTGTGTGTGTGTGTGTGTGTGTGTGTGTGTGTGTGTGTGTGTGTGTATGTGTGTGTGTGGGTGTGTGTGTGTAGGTGGGTGTGTTTGTATACCCCCAGAGGCTGAATGGTGTTAGTCTACCCGTGAAGGCTGATAATAAAACTACAGCTTAGGCCATTATTGAATTCAGGGTCCGCTGAGTATTTAGGAGGGTCTGAGGGGCTGTGACCCCTCAAGGTGAGAATTCATTTAAAGAATACGGTATGTCCATTTCACATTGTTTCTTTTGTTTTTATTTTTGTAAAATAAATATCTGCAGCTGCTGATTTGAACCTGTGACTCTATTGATTCAAGCCCGCCTGCCTGTATAAATGGCAGCTTTTATGCTGTTTATGAGTCCAGGAAGACAAATAATAATGGAAAACAATTTAATCTACATGGCTTTATTGGGTTCCAGTCTCACGTTGGGAATAAATGTAAATGCTTAAGCTTGCTTTGCCTCCAGGAGAGAAGAGCATACAACTACAAACCTTTTATAGTCCTGAGATAAACAACATCAGTTGTTTTTTTCACTTGGCTTAAGTAATGCAAAGTTATTTATAGTGTCCCAAAACCTCTTACAGAAGATGATTGAGTGGATGGAAGTGTGGTTGTGGCAGTTGGTAGGACAGGTCCACCATTTAAGAAAATGTTTTAAAATACTTTGGGAAATACTTTTATTCGCTTTCTATCAGAGAGTTCGATTAGCAGATCAATACCACTCTCAAGTCAGTGCTTTGAATAAGGAGTTGCTATAGAAAGGAAGTGATTTGCTGAGCAGAGCACAAAGATTGGAAGCAGGGGGAATTAGATGTTTCTGTCCAGTGCTAAAAAATACAATGAGCAAGCACATCTGACGCTTTCTGCCAGTCAACCATTGACTTTCATTGCAATTATGACAAGAATAGTATATGTCAAGAAACATGACCTCGGCGTTGATGATGTCATGACATCAAAATATGTAATATGCGACATACTAAATATCTCTGAAAAGCTACATGTCAGAGACTTAGCTACTTTTTTGCCCATGTCATTGTGCTAATGGGCCCTCTGTTGCAATGACATCCTTTTCAGCAGCTTTGTAATCCAGCCTTGAACTGCAATCTTTCTGGAAACCTTGGGCTGTGTTCAGGGGCGTCGAACTGGGGGGAAAAGTGGGACTGATTACCAGGGCCCCAATGGGGGCAGGGGCCCTCAAAGGCCTGAAATAAAAATGTTGTTTTGATTTAATTTTTTTATTTTTAAGTAATTAGTGTCATAACTAAGGCGAAAAGGGAAAGAAAGTAAGGAGAGGGAAGACAACTCCTCACAAATTTCTTTCAGAAGAAAGGTGAGCAGAGTTCACAGCTAACACAGTTTAAGAACAGTTAAAGCTAATGTCAGCAGTTGTAAAGATTGAAGGCAGTCAGACTGCAATGACTCTAGCTCAGTTTCAGCAGCAGCAAGTTCCTCATGCTCATCTCATCCCTCATTAAGTGCTGAGTGAAAGTTATTATTACAAGTAATCATTTCACATTGAGGTTGCGGACCTCGTGAAAACAGTTCAAATTTGGAGCGATATTTAGCTCCTTTCCCAGTAAGCTAGCATGACATGTTTGGTATCAGCAGATACATTTCACTTTCAAGATTTCTATGATGCTTTTGGCTTAAAAACTGAGCCCGTGACGGCCTTCAGAAGACAGTAATGTTAATGCCAGATGATCCACCATCATTGGTGGGTTAAAAGTAGGCCAAGAAAGCCAAGAACTGAAGTGAAGAATAATTCCAACTTTAAGATCCTGGTGATCAATGAGGCAGAGTATAATTAAAATAAACATGTTGTTCTGTTTTTCACATTTGGATGGTTAAATTATGTTAGAAAATAGACCTACCATTGGGCTGCAGTTTAATTTGACAGTGGGCAGTAACTGTCATGTTGTTCTTTTCACAAATATGGGAATGATAGTCAAAAATATCATTAAAATGCATAGTTTTATATAAAACAGCATAACATTTTTTCGACGGCCTATACAAGGGCCCAGTTAGATTTCTTTTCATGGGGCCCAAAATCCCTGGCGGCGCTCCTGCTTGTGTATGCTGAATATTGGACCACCATTGGTTTCACAACTATTTGTGATGTCCCAAATCATGCTCTTAGGCCCGGCTCTTTAAATCAGATTATTAATGAGCACAGAGAAAATGTACACTTTGAGCACTGAATATGAAAACAGCCTTCTAGTGTCAAACTCTTCACATACATCGCTCTACAAACCGCGGCTCGAACACACAACTGCAGGAACAAGAAGAATCGCATTTTTTGACTGGAAGGGGGCTTAAAATTTCATTCCTAATCCTGTGTGGCCAGGCTGGCATGGAGTGCAAGTGTATAAAGCAGCATTTTGTAGAGCTTAGATCGGGCTCAAAAAATCAAGCCCGGCCTGACCCGAGCCTGTGCACGTTGTCTTCGAGCCCGGCCCGACACATTAACTGTAATTATGAGCCCGAGCCCGATTTAAACCCGACATTTTTTTAATACGTGGGCTGTTACAACTGACATTCTCAACTACAATTCCGAGTTGTTTGAACTACAGAAATCTTAATGAATAATGCAACAAGTGCCACACTTAATGCGCTCGACAAAGCCGAAACACATGTTAGACACGACTTTGTTGTCACTGCCCACGACTTGTTTAAAATGGGTCCATACCTCCAACTTTCCTCCAAACTTAATCAACGTTTATTCTCCTGTTTTTATTTTTTTATTTATATCTTCAAGCTCCATGTTGTACTTAAGCTACACAATCAGTGATGCCGGTAAGGCGTTATTCTAATCTGACCACTTTTTTCAGTAATGAGTAATCTAACACGTTAATATTTCCAAACCAGTAATCAGATTACTTATTACTTACTTATTACTAAGTCACTGTGCGTTACTATTATTTTTGTCATTTTCCTTAGCAAAAATATATATTTTTGCTTTCTTCTTGCGTCTCGGGGAGTGATGTCACGTATGCCACAAGTCACATTTTCAGCATGAGGACAAGTTACGTGTAACACCACGCAGCGACACAAACACAAACAACAATGGAGGGAGGACAGAGATGCATGTTTTGTAGCTGGAAATAGAGTGATTATTTTGAGTTATTAAAAAATAAAAAATACACATAAATGCTTGATCAAGGGCCCCGGACTGCATGCCGGGTCAGACCGGGCCCTTGCTCGGGCTCAGGCTCGGGTTCGGGTTCAGGCTCAGGCAGAGAATCTATACTCTAGCATGTGGTGCACAATTAAGTCCCATCGTGCTGTAATAGCATGGATGCTTTTTTTTTTGTATACTGTTCGTGCAGCATGGCTGATTGTGTTATATAAAAGCTCTGTTGTTCAGTCACTGAAGATGGCCTCAAATGAACATGATAGCTCATATAGTGTGTTATTTTTGCCTCTAAAAAATTGCTGTTTGAGCAACAAGCCTGTTTGCTGTCTATGTTTTTGTTTTGGCTCCTTTTCTGTCCGTGGTGTCAGTCATCGGGTCAAAAACAACTAATTCCCTGAAGAGGCCTCGGAAAAGAGGCTCAGAAAAAAACTCAGTTTTCACTCTCCTCGTTCCCTTTCAAAACCAGTGTTTGCTACATAAGGGACCTCTCCTCCCATGGTGCATAGCTTTTGTCTGAACGAGAGGGAAATAGACAAGTAAGTCTCTTCTTCCCTCCTCTAAGCTGTATCTGTTTTATAGGGAGTCTCCAGAACTCAATTTCCATGTCATTTAAGGTCTGGCCCGGAGACAAATGGTAGTCAGAGGTGTAAAATTTGCCCTTATCTACCCTCTACACACACACACTGACACGTATTTATCCCCTTGCTGCTTTACAACAGGCGGTGCTATCCTTTACTGCCAAATCAGCTCATAATGTTGACACACTGTATTTCAAAAAAATAGAGCAGAAAAAGATTTTGAAGGTGGGTTGTTTAGCCAAAGACTTTGGTTGTAAGCGTGCAACTGTGGAAACAAAGATGAAAACTTTCAGACAGTGGAGATATAATCTTAGTTCAGGTAATGACAGCATACCTGGAGGTACTGTTCGGGTTTCATGTACAGTCGCCTGTCCGCCAATGAGTAGCGCAGTGCACCAGAATTTTTGTGAGCGCAGAACATTTATATGCAGTTTCCTTCACTTTCCACAGACGGAAACAAGTACAGAGACACTGAGTACACAGGACGAGTGTGCTTATCTTCTCTCTGTGCAGCTAGAGTGCCTTTTATATATATAATATCTGCCATATTTGTTTATGCACGTTATACAGCTCCTCTCTCCTCTGTTTTCACAAAATATTTGACAACTCTGTGCGTGCAACACCAGCTTTACACCGTGTATCTCCCCTCATCGCCTTACACCCATGAATCACTGCAACAGCAACACATGTAGGATGTCGTCGAGGGTAAACCACTGACACTAACTTATTTGATATCCTTAAGGAGTATATGAACACCTGAGAAGCCTGAGAAATTGATTATAGCACAATCTTACATACTATGATGTAGTAGTTGTAGCAATTTTAAAGGAATAGTTCAGCATTTTGGGAAACGTTCTTACTGAGCGTTATATGAGAAAATTGATATTACTCTTGTGTAAATGTGTAGCCTGTGCCAGCATCTTATTTTAGCTTAGCATAAGGCCAGCAAAGAGTGACAAACAGCTAGATTGGCTCTGTTCACAGCTAAAAGATTAACATGGTAAAAAACAGTCATATGTGCCAGACTGTTTTTTGGCTTGAACCCATACACAACTACTGGTAAAATGATGAATCATTTCTCACTTGATATTTGTGCAGTGAGCTTAATATGTGCCGAAAGGCAGATTTTGTTACCTCAGGAGAGAGCCAGGCCAGATGTTTCTCCCTGTTTCTAACTGGATTTTGAGCGAAGCTAATTGGCTGCTGACTCCAGGTAGATACAGTATGTTCTGTACATCTATATTGTCAACTCTCAATGAGAAAACAGATGGTCCCAATATTCCATGAACTTCCATGTTTCATTGTGTCTTTTAGACTATAACCAAAGCTCCTCGAACCTGAGGTACCAGATGGTTTCTTATATAGACCCACCTGGGAAGTATCTTTAGAAATCCAATCGCTGTTTGAAAATGGGCTAAGAAATACTTGGTAGGTGATTGGACGAACCATCTGTCTATCAATGGAGCCAGTTGCTAAATCAAACTCTTACCGAAGTCAGTCGAAAGAAGAGCGAAAGCCTTGCGTGCCAATTTTGGTCTACTTTCAATGAAGTAAACGCTCCAGTTCGGACAAAACCGATGCTAGCAGCAGCATCTACGCTAACCTCGTTAGGATCTGCTATTGCTGTGCTCAAACAACCAGTTGCTTCTCTCGCTGGTTGATCATTTGTCAGTAGCCTCCAGTTACAGATGCTTCATAGGAAGGATCAACAAGGGGAGATCCGTTGGAAGGTGTCCAGGTGTTCCTGTTTGGAATGTGAAAGTGCATTTTATATTTTGTGTAAATATGCAACAGCAATCATAACTCCCATCTTTGCTGGAGTTAGTTAGGCACAATGTGATGTATTGTTGGCTTTAACTGAACATTGATGTACTTCTGTCTGTGTCACCAATATCCAAAAGAGCCTTCTGTTTACAGCATGCTGGCTGCAAGGCGCATGTATCTGTACGAGTTAAAACGTACAACACACAAACAGCACACTTCCACTTATATATTCATTAATCTCATTTGTCTACCTGTCTACCTGCACATCATCTAGTCTCAATTCATCACAAAGATCTATACTTTCTGTCATGGTACAGTTAGTGTATGACTGTGAGACGTGTTATCTAATGAGTGTCATCAACCTGCATACACTGGAGATGATTATGCGTGCTGGAGCCGCAGTAGTATGATGTAGAACGGAGTGTTCCCGTTTTAATCACTGGCAATGATCAGAGCAACCATCCATCCATTTATTTGTCCATTTTCCAACATCACTGATCCTCACTCATACTGCAGGACTTGTTCATGCACTGGATGAAAGACAAAGAAAAGCATCAGCAGCACTGCGTTGTGTTGAGTTCGGCTTAGTTGCCCTTTTCTATACAACCATGACAACGGAAAAGAGCATCTCCGACACAGCACACACATTCAAAGATTAGTTTTTAAATAGTTTATATTTACAAGCAACCAAAAGCGCAGATCATTTTTGTGTGCAGACGGAGAGGGAAGTGGGAGAAACTTTTAAAGTGAGCAGCCTTAACTGAAATAATGAGCCGCCATGTTAGAATTACTCTGAGAAACACGTCTCATGCCGCATTCATGACACATCAGAGTTATCCTAATTGCCAGTTTCTGACTGGTAAATAGTGTTCACTTCAACAGCCCAATTACAACTGGGATCTTTGCAGGGGGGACGTCACCAATGCTATACATAAAGATCAGTTTACTTGTAATGAGGAGAACTAATCAGCTGGTGAAAACAGTTGCGTCGTGTCTTCTGTAGCTGCGTAGGAGCTTTTCAATGTTTGAACACAACCCTGATGATGTCGTCGGGGTAATCTCAGTTTGGGCTCTGTAAATACAAATTTCAAAGAGAAAACGTCTGTTAAAAAAGTGTTGAGTTAATTCGATACCATTCAAGAAAGTAAAGAGCAGTGGACTGAGACAGCCACTGCCCACAGCGTCTCTCAACCCCCCGACCTGACCGGATGGACTGTCCCAGGTAAGTGTGCTGCATTCACCAATAAATAATTCACAGAGACAGACGGCATGCAGAGAAGGTGGGCCCTATTATGTGTGCATAGTGAGCCCATAATTCTCTATAATATAAATGTAAATATAGCCACTTTTTTGATGTTCTTCTTAAGTGGTTATTTTTCAAAAACAAACTGAACTGAACATCATTTACAAAATGATGACGCTTCACTAGCCTTTGGTCCAGGTTAGAAAAGTGCTGACTGTGAGATGCAGGTTTACCTTAAAAAAAGGGAAAACGAGATGCATGTTGCAGACTTGCTGAGCTGCCGTGATGGATACCGGTAATTACTTTCGGTGATCTCATTTAACCCTACACACGCACACACGTTTAATTGCCTGGAACAGAGAAACACAAATCGAGTAAATCTGGTGTAAGGGGATCTCATGTGGAGAGAGTCCAGAAGAGTGATTGGAGCGGGGTGGCGCTTCATCTCTGCAGACAGGGCGTGGCTGTGGAGTCCTACGGGTTCTCCATGGAGAGAAGATTAATACGAGTCTGATCTCTATCCCACAGAGGGTATCGTCTCTGTGAGGGAGCCAGCAACTCTGCACATGTTTGTGAGAGAGAGAAATATCTGATTAAACTTGCACTGTTTGAGAAGCAGGCATAAAGTATCAAAATATTCCCCTTTTGCACTATGGCGGTGTAACTGACGGAAGTTGTCTTTTAATCCAGAAAACTGCTCTGAATTGTTTTTTAACTGTATTTTCTACACTTCTGCACATCTTCAGCTGCCAACGAAATAACATTTAATCATTTGAACACCACCTCCTGTCTAACTGTTAGAGGTCTCCATGGAAAAGACTAGTGGAATTTCTACAGAGGGTTTGAGAAGTAAGAAAATACAAGTCAACATTGCACTGGGTGACACGTATGGTTTTATTTTTTAGAATCTGTAAAAGAGAAAAATAAAGCTGGTCTCAAGTGACTATAGAAAATAAAAAACTATATGATCAATATGATCTCTTGTCCATTTTCCCAAACTTTAGGAACAGTTTCTAACCTGATCTTAAAGTTTCTTATCCGCTGGAAAATGTGCAGGCTTCTACTTTCAATCATGAGGTGGAAACAAAAACAGTGGAACATCAGTCAAGCTTTATCCTGCACTGTTTAAGATATAATATGTAGGACTTCTGCATTACAAAAGTGTATGAATGACTAGACCAGTATATTATATTTTGTTGAGTTGTGTACTTACATTATGCCATTTGTTTTCAACAATGTTCAAACCCAGAGAAATCCACAAGTGTACTCAAGGTGACAGCTTGTTTAATTTGGTCACCTGTCGCTATAACTTCCAGGTAAGAGTGAGGAAGACGGAGCATTTGTGCCTGAGTCACGTTAGATTTTCATTAGCAATGGCGGTTGCTCATTTGCGTTTATTCGCCCCGAACAGCCAGATTACTCTACTATACATTAGCCTTCAACTATCAAGTTATGAGTGTGTGTCTGTGTGTCTGCATTCAGGCCAATCACTAAATTCAGCATTCACTGGAGAATCCAGTTCTCTCTCATCTCGTCCCCCTCTCCTCTCCGTAACATTAGGTTCAAGAAATAAACATTTCCCCTCCAGCTCCAGCCAGAAGTCAGTATTGCAGTGTATACATGACTGACAATGGAGGTCACCTTCTCAGGTCACTGCTGAAGTCAGGTTGATAAACAGGAGTGAAGGTAAATTGACGTTTCAATGACAAAACTTACAAAGTAATCGCTGAACTCTCCTGCTGGTAAGAGGCTCTGAATCAGAGCAGAATCCAATGTGACCTTGGGTGTTTATTCTTCCAGAAGGTCTGCCCTTCTGCCCCTATATACATAACACACAAGGGCAGCCGTAGCTCAGGCGGTCGAGCAGGTCGTCTAGTAATTGGAAGCTCGCTAGTTGGTATCCCAGCTCCCCCCAGCTGCATGTCGAAGTATGCTTGAGCTAGATACTGAACCCAAAATTGCTCCTGATGAGCAGTTGGTGCCTTGCATGGCAGACTCTGCCATCAGTGTATGAATGTATGTGAATGGGTGAATGTAGCAAGTAATGTAAAGCGCTTTGAGCAGTCAGTAGACTATAAAAATGCAAGACCATAACATAATAAACATAATTATAATTTAAACAAAGCTGGTGACAACGGATTGATTATTAAGGACGAACCTCACTGAATGTTTGAATCTTGAATTTAATACTATTAACACCTCCAACCTCCAGCCTGTTCCTTTACATCTACTAAAATCTGCCTCAGAAAATAATGCAGCGCTGTTTAACAGTTAACATTCACACACTACATTCACCTTAACGTTATACAGAAGAGAAACTGTGAATGTGATGATCATGATAAGATAAGTTACAAAAGGCTTTTTATATGATGTCAAAACTGAACTATAGATGATAATGCTGGATCATGACTCCTGACACCACTATGCAGCAGTGTGTGTATGTGTGTGTTTGGATTTGACTTTGTTGTGACTCTGAGAAAAAGTGCTGTGACATTTTGTGTCAGTTAGGTGACAGCTTAGTGGGAGGAGCGACATATATCAAAGATAAAATTCAGATATCTAAATACAGAATTGATGTATTGACTTTTTACAATTTTGACTTTTAAACGGCCTTTAGTGTCAGATTGTTTATTTTGTCAGTATGTGTAACAGATAAGCGGCCAGCTCATCTGAGATCAACGTATTGATTCACATATAAATATGCTCTGAAGCTAATGTATTGCTGTGTTGTATCTCCCTGACAGATAGATCATCTCTGTTATCTACAAACGTGTCTTTGTTGTTTCGATCATGCATGTCTAAGATCCAATCAATTATTAATCAATGAACACATACGATCCCTTCACAATTAAATTGAGCAATTTGCACCCGGCGCTGTACATCAATAGCCCATATGACAAACATGACGCTGCCGTCTCTGTGTGGCTGAGATTCATCAATACTTCATGAACCGACAAACATTTGTGCCCAGTCCGATCGTATCTCTGCGATGACTGATCTCCTTCCTTTTCATCAGCCAATCTAACAGCACAGGAAATTAAGAGAAACAAGAGCCAGATGGAGATTCCTATCATCTCAGAGTTTTATTTTTCCACCGTATGACGGCTAACAAGGACTCATCTGCTTTACAAGGGACGGTCTTGGAGCGCGTTTGCCGAATAACTTTGGCATACCTTTCAATTTCAGGCTACATATAGGGCACTGATGAAAAATGTTTACTTTTACTACCCTTCTGATGAAGTCAAATAACTATGGTAGTTCAATCAGAGAGGCTTAGCTATGCAATGAAAGTTTTCGTACAAAGAAATGACACATTTGAAGGTTTCTGACAGCCAATTTACAGCCACTGAGAGGGATTTCCTTTTAATTTACAACCCTGCCACAGACTGGATAAGGAAATTTCTGTTCTTTGATAAGATTCATCTCTCTCCTCTTTCTTCTCTGCCATTCACTATTCTTCCTTTTTATGTTATCCCAGGCTCTCTTAGCAGTAACCACAAGTTTCCCCTCAAGATATGCTATAGGGGTAATGTGATGATTAAAATATTCTTGTGAATTCACATAAAGTGGAATATCTAATCCGTCAATTTTGTCAGCAATATTGAATTGGCTCTATTCTGCTTTTGTCAAAACTAAAAGCCACGGTTAGTCTCTCTACGTTTGGATAAACAAACTTTTATCTCCTCAGACGAAGACAAAGAAATCATTTCAGGCAGATCAAATGTGCTTCCTGGACTTGCAAAAATGGCATAACCTACACTCAGCTGCGTTTGTTCCTTTAGGTCCATTACAACCAGGCAAGGGTTCATCAGCGATATAGAACGGAGGGAACCTGACATTTTCCAAATGTTTCTGCATCCATAAGCATCATCGGAAAGGTCTGTAATAATGCATATTTAATTATATCCCTCAGATCATGAAGGTCACTGCTGGTGAACTCTTTCCATAGATCAATATGTCTGCATGACCAGGCAAGTTAATGCAATCGTGCCGCTGCTGCTGAGTTTCTCACTGTTTGCTGATGATTCTCTCTCACCATCGTTCGTCTGCTGCTAATAATAATTTATCACAAACGTCTGCAGGGAACGACACCTTTTTCATCTCACACTGATGTACTGCAGATGAAACTTTGATGGAAATGATCAAATTAATGTTTTTTTTTCCTGCATTTGGAAGATCTGTTCACTCGCGGCCCGAGGTGTTGATGTGGGCACTTCACTGACACAGATCACCCCATAGCACCATTTCCTGTAAACATCTCAGAAATAGATTTGCAAGTTCATCCGCTGCAGGCCTTATATCTACAGTGAGACTATCACTCACGGGCCAGGTCATTTTCTTTACTGCAAGCTAAAGATGATCCAACTGCTCTGTTATGAGAGATGGTAGTTGTTGCTCAATGCAGTGATGTATGTTTTTTGCACAGTGGGCACGTGTTACCTATAGACTATAGGAGAGATCAATACTGCAGCCGGCAGAGCTTGCATCCAAAGTATAAATCTGCTCCCAGACATCTGTAGAAAGGAGCAGCAGCACTCTAACGGGGCGTTAAGTCCGTCCACATCGTCTGTGATCCTCAAGACTTCCCCGCCTCGACCCAATCTCCCAATCACACACACCACCATGATAACCGCTCCCATCACCCCAGCCTACTTTGACATGGAGGGAGAAATAAGATCCAGTGCACTCCCAAGGTCACCGTCACAGTCTCTCCGGGTCCTGTGATGATGATCCGATACACCTCACACTGTCTCGGAGAGTTAAATGAATCTTCAAGAGCAGACGTACAAGGGAGAGATCCAGCGATGTTCCAGACTTGACAATAAACAACATATCAGATGGTGAAAGAAGTCGAAGATATTGATGGCTCTGTCTGCGGAGGCTCTGTGCTGGAGCTGCCGGTGGGGGCTCGGCCAGTTTTCACATTCCCAATAGTGCGGCGCGTGCTTCTTAAACCCAAAGAAAACTTTGGAGTTTTTAATATCAACAGTGTTCAGTGAGGCCTCGAGGATAAGCGTCACCCAACCTCAAACTAAATTATGAACCGGCAAAGAGGGGAAAAGCATCGGCTTGAAGAAAGTGTTTAAAAGAACACCAGAGCAGACTGGTTTCCATTAATATTTAATGCGTCAGTCCTTGAGTGCAAAGTGCAGCACATTAGTTAATGTCCTTAATGGTGTTAACTCCTACTCTGCTGATGTAAGTGTGGATGTTGACTTGCTAACTCTCGCTAATCTCTCTTTCCATCTCTGTCGAATCGTGCAGTCAAAGCATTATCTCTTTGTTAGTTTTCTCCAGAAGTTACCGCGCCTCCAAAAAAGCCCATTTCTCAACTCTAGTTGGAGACGTCTTATTACCTGAGCACACTTTTTCTTCTTTTAATTAAAACATTTGGTGCGGCAGGTTGGAATGGCTCCTGAAAAGCAGAGGCATACGTCACCGGGAGGATTATGAGAATCTAACACTGGAGAGGAAAAGGTGCTTAACTGTGGAATTACAGCTGAAATGAGTTTTTAATCATGCAGTTAATGTTGGAGAAATGCGAAGCCCAGAGACGGAGCAAATTGCCTCCATGAGGGATAAGACTCCATCAGGGGAGCCAAGTGGACAGATTACTTTACATCAGATTGCATCTTGGTGGAGACAATAGAATTAAGTGTGTCTTCGTAGATGCTCTCACCTCCACTGTTTCCTTTAAACTCCTATAATGGGAATGCAAGGCTTTTAATGTGCACAATAAATGTTTCCATAAAGTTTGTGAGCAGAGCTGCTTCAGTTGCAACTACTACTTCCTGCAGAATGTAAAAGCCGAAGGTCACATGGACTCATTAGCCACAGCTAATCCTATTTTAGTCTTTAATGCTTGCATGGCTTCATTGTAACAAAAACTGACTCCCCCTTATTTTATTATTTTTTTTAGAGCAGGAGAGCTGAATGTGCTTCTGTTAATGAGATACTGGTTATCTCTGTAGCACACCGCCTCCCACCCTCTCCCAGCACTGCATTATTGTGCATCAGAGAGGAACTCTCAGTGTCATTAGCGCTGAAAGAGGGTAATGGAACAGAATCTACAAAGTTTCATCAGGGGTTACCATGACCCAGTAGAAGTAATAGGCCTGGATGGAGATGTCTGATTATGTGAGATCTGGTATGTAAGCCTGAAAATAAAATCGAGACATGACGTACCCGCCACTTCCTCACAGGTTGTACTGAGGATTCATGCCCTGTTTTATCCATCCACGAAATGAATGGATCACAGTGAGCGACTATTAAAATTATCCCTCCTGTCATTGGCTTTGGAAAAGTTCTCAACCTGAGAAATTTTAAGGCTCATTTGCAGCATAATGTGAGTGCAGGATTCAGAGTCCATCTTTCTCAGGAGCCCGCCTCGCTTATGCATAAATGGATGATGAATACCGGCATGATTAGAGATTCATCTTTCATCTCCGCGGCCATAGACACCAAAGTTCCCGAGAGCAACAAGTCAAATGGCTTGTGTAATCTTCAGCATGGAGGGCTTGTTTCCTTTTAATTCATGCGGAGAAAAGCCAGCAGAGAGGCGGCCGGTGATTGTAATTCCCCAAAGCATTTCATTATTTCAGTCTCTGTGATAACATCTTTAATTCCATTTTAAATAGGTTTATATGTCCATCATAAAATACTCCCTCGTGGGTTTAATTATTGCTGTAAGATAAGAGACGCTATGGGAAGAGAGCATGGACAAAAAAAAGGGGGAAAGTCATTTCTAAAGATGGAGACACAAATTATGAAGCTCGGTGTCTGATGGTGTCCTTGTTATTGCTTATCGCTCGTGACATCACTTCCTGTAGCTTTCATTCGTGGGGCTTTATCTTGTCATCTATTCAGCACAGACAATGGAACTGCAGCATCTGCTATGAGCCTGACACAAAGAGGCTTATTATGGCAAGATTAAGTGTAATCTGAAATTTTCCTGTTTCAAGGGGCTTTTGACACAGTCAACACTGGAGATGGTACCAGTCTCCCATTTTGACTCTGAATACGTTCACCTGTGTTAGCTCTGCCCATGCTGCTTTTGTGTGTGAACATGCAAACGTGACGACTTGCAGTGATTACAGAGACGAGCTCTCTTCAGCCCTCTACACATGTGCACTCAATTGCTTTTACCCTCGCTTTCCTTTTCGCGTCATTGTCTCGCACTCTCTCACCCCGGGAATACGCACATGCACATGCGCACACACACAGACACACACACACACACACGCATGGCCAGCACTGAACAGCAGAACAGCACATCCACTGAAGCCTCTTTCTGTCACCTTCAGATCAGACACTCGCACGCTAAAAAACTGTTGTGTCAACCATAAAATTACCTTCAATTCAAATTCACTTTCACAGCTATTCAGAAATTCTATTTCTTTTAACACACACATTTCAGTGATACAGCTAAATTCTGTATTTCTCTTTTTTTTTTTTAATCCTCTTCTCTTAAAAAAGAAAAAAAACAACTGGTGATTTGAAGCCTGAAGAATGTGTTGTGCGGTAAAATGGGTAATCTCTTAATCTGTCTTCTTATCTGCCCATGATGTTTTTCTGAACTATTCTCTCTTGACTCCCGGTAACCTCCATCACTCCCACTCACTCTTTAACAGCTAGGTAAGCTCCGTTTACCACTTTATTTGCTGCTGGAATTGATCACCGACCGAGTGGAGTGCCTGAAGAGGCAGAGCTGAGACACACTCTTTAAACTTCGCCGCCAAACTAAGCTCCTGTTCTCTGAATAAAAAGACGAAGACGTCGGCGAGCACAGTTTCTTCAGTGAAACAATACCTGCGATGACTCGTTTCTCCTAGCGGACGATCTTAATCGGCACCACCTGAAGTTTAAACCATGCATAGCTGTGGAGAGGAGGAGGGATTCACTCACTGGTTAAAAAAAAATAAAAAATCCACTTCAATTAAAAAAACTATAGATGATGTTCTGTACTTACAAAAGGTTACAATCAACAGAGAATATTCTTTAAAGTTTGAGTTCCCTTGGCTGCATCGATTAGGTGTCAGTTGAAGTCAACAATACTGATGGGAGCTTTATTACTCCACTTAATGAGCAATGTTTTATTAATAGGATTACCTTTATCTCAATGAAAGCCATCAATCTTTGCCCCCCTGCTGTGCAGCGCTGTGAACACTCATTAAGCTGCATATAGATCTTGTTGTCTAAATCCTATGGAGGACTCAAAGAGCCCTACCTGAATGAACACAGTGAAGGCAGGTAATTTACTTTTTTCGTTTTAAAAAAACAAAAGGGATAAGGGCAAAAAAAAATGTATTAATACAATGATCTGTTAATAGATCAGTTTGCAAAGCTATTTATAAATCAAAAAATAGCAAAAGAAAACATTTCAAATCAGTTTATATTTGCACAAAAAAATTTGAATTGTTGTTTTTATTTTGTAATTGTTGTTGTTTTGTTTTTTGTTTTTGTTTCTGCTTTTTATAAATTGGTTACTCCTTTAAATGCACAATAAGTAATTTCTGACATTAGAGGTCTCTCCATCCAAACAAAACATAAGGCATTTGCTGAGCAGCCAGCTCTGGAGGAGAGAGTCGGGTGCTACCTGAGCCTTTTTGGAGGACTAAAAACCTGCAGTCATCGGATTCTGAGAGTCATTTACTAACGGGAGAAAAGCTCAATTATTGTTAAACTTTTGGAATTAAAAATCTAATTTATCTTCACTCCTGTTTCTCAACCTCACTTTAAGCAACAGAGAGAAGAGGAGAGAGAACAGGAGCCTCTGGTGAGCGCTGAGTTTAGTGATCGACCCGAATCACACACACAGAGTGCGCAACTTTTGACACATGGAAAGCACACGCACTTTTGATAGCCCCATTGATGGTGAACATAAACTCCCATGCTATGAACAATACATATCAATGCACAACCCCAATGCATAAAAACAAATTAATAAATCATCAGAGCCAGCTGTTCCATAATAAAAACATGTCTTACCATCATTTGTTATCCACGTCCTGTCTGTCTCCCTGCTGTGCTGGCTCAGCTGTGTTGCTATCATTAGTGCTAGCAGTATTAGCGCAAGTGCTAGCTGAAGCTGCACTTGATTTTAAAAACAAATCAGTCAGTTTGCAGCATTTTTCACCGTCAGACAACAGTGCTCTCTTAGATTTCTCTCTCTTTTTCTCCCCTCTCCCCTTGTGTCTCTTGATGCCCTCATTTTTTTTGCTAGCTTAATCTCAGTCAATTTCCAACTTCCAATCTCCAATTTCCAACAACCAGCAGACGCGGTCTACTCTATTCAGTCTTGAAATTCCCAGAAGGCATTACTTCATTTTAACTTTTGCAAACAAATGATCAAATTTAAAAAATGAAGGCAGATTTGTTTTATTTAAAACCATGCACATTTTTGAACATCTGAATAAGACATTTCGCTACAAAAAGCAGACTGATGTAAAAGTTTGTGACTGTTTGTGACTGTAACATGACTGTGATATAGAGACTCGTATGTGGTATGTAAACATTGATCAGATTGAGATCCTCATAGATTAGAAGGAATTGGAGAAATTTGGCTGTTATTTAGCGTCAGAACATTATTGGCGCTTGAAAGTGGACCGAGAGTAATTATCTTCGAATTATCTATCTCGAGGGCCCTGGCATCTGCCCAAATTTCAGGTTACAGGCTGTCCGGGCACGGGCATCCACCTTAAAATTGCATTGTTGCCACCTACCGGACTGGAGAGTGATTAGCAGAAAAAAAAAAAAAACTGGTGATGACTGCGTGGCGGCTGCCGGCCGTCCTGGAGTACCGGCCGTTCTGTGATTCTCCAGATCACACAGATGGCCAGTCTGCCCCTGGTTACTGCTAATGTTATAACATGAATGCTAAACGTTATTAGCGATTAGCTAGCATGCAACGGGTAGTTGCACAGGTTTAACTGTAGTAGCCTCATTATGTTTACCTGTGTGTGTACTGTATGTTATGTGAATTCGGACTGAGTTCATGGAAGTGCATAGAGACTTTATTTATTATTAAAGGATGTAAATGTATGTTGTCAGAGGACTGGACCAGGAAGCCCTCCTTGGACCTTTTCCTCCCTGAGCGACAGCAATCGGCTATCGGAAGAGCCGCACATGTCGAGGCAGCAGTAGCGGAGTCCCCCGTCTCCATTCCTCCTCTCCATTCTCCCCATCTTCACCTGTAACTTTCTCCATCCAGACGTCTTCACGCACATCACATACTAACTGGAGAGGAACAGTGAGTACAAAAACCCAGTTGCATGTGCAGTTGTTTTATTTTATATTGCTTGAGAAAGCAAAGCAGTCACCACTTTTAGACCTCACCGTAACTGAGCACCAATTCAGGCCTGCAACAGTTTTATTTCTGAGACTGTTTGACATTATTAACAGTGCACATTCTGTTGGTACTGAATTTGTGTTTACTGAGATGTACTGTGAATTGGACTGAAAAGTCTGTGATAAGTGATATTTTTGTGTTTAAGACTGGGTTATATTTGATACTCATATTTTTGTTAATACACTGATTTTATTTTAAAAGTACTGTGTGTGAGTTATAATTCGAATAAATCACAGGGATTCATTGGCTAAAAATATTATTTGTTCAGGTTTAAAACATATTTTTCATATTATTTCTTGGTAGATTTTTTATATCTTATTTCATAATCTACTAAGTGGAGGCACCAACCAATTATTGTTACTTGCCTTATTTGTGAGATAAAGTACATCTTGCCATGGTCAATACATAATATTAAAATACAAAATATTAAAATTAAGAACCCAGAGCCCACCCAGAGTGATACTTTCCACACAGGTCATTGTAAATAAGTAGGTATTCTCAATCTCTGGGGTAGGGTGCTACACTAGTAACGCAAATCAACACAAATGACGTCTATGATCGAACTTGGTTAGCTGGTGGTGAACACGCCATCGAACAACCACCATCGTTAAAGAAAATCTATCTGACTCAATATGGGCACAAATATTCATAGACAGGGTGATGTTTTAGTTTTATTCAGACTTCACACTTCCTTTCCCGCGCTATCCTAGTAATGGCGACAGAATACCAAATGAAATGCACTGTTACCTTGAATTAACCTCTGGATTTCTCATTTCATTTGGGATAACGTCAGTACGCTACCAAAATGTCTATCAAAAGGTCTAGTCATTTTTTTTTTTGACATTTTAATGCAGAGTTCTTACATATTATATCTTTGAATAGAATGTATTGACTTTATTACTATTTACACAGAACCTGAGATAAAAGTGAGACTGTATAGTATGAAATGTATTAATTAATGTGCACCAGCTGCCATGTTTCTCTTTTTGTGTTGTGAAATGCAAAAATGCAACACTTGCAAATTGCTCTCTCGTGACACTTGCTGTCCATTTTGTTAATTAAATATTATTCCAAGATAATGCACTTGATGGACATTGGCGCCCCATATGTATTATTGAAATTGCATTTCAAAGTGCTTTTCTGTTTGCCGGAAATCTTTACACCCCTGTGGGCTTCAACAGAAAGGGTTTATTCCGTCGTCACAGTTTCATGAGCAGACATTAAGATTTTAAAACTGTAGTTTCTCCATTATAATTTTATAGCAACAATTTGATCAGAGTAAGTGGTGTGCGCTTCTCTAACACAATGGTGCCTGTTGAGTGATATACTGGAGGGTTTACAGGGGCCGGGTCAATACAAACAGTTTAGCTTGATCAAAACCCATGTCACCATAAAGTGAGTATATTTGCTCTCGGCCTCTGCTACACCAGCCCAGACAAAATCATTGGGAGATTTAGTTGCATATTAGCACAAATACATTAACTGGTTGTTCCACCACAACCTAAAAAGTCAGGTTTTCACTGATGTGTTTGTTAATCCTCCAGGTATCTGGGGCCACTCTCAGATCGGTTGAAAGAGTGGATGGAGGTGGTTGGCTGACAGTTCTGCTGAGGTTTGTTTTCTGCGTCCAGTCTTGCTGTGTTTCTGCAGTGTG
>OMLP01045804.1:37038-55403 GCA_900302685.1 Spondyliosoma cantharus
TGACGGTGATGATGGTGATGATGGTGGTGATGACGGTGATGATGATGATGGTGATGACGATGACGGTGATGATGATGATGGTGATGATGGTGATGGTGATGATGGTGATGATGATGATGACGGTGATGATGATGATGATGATGATGATGAGGATGATGATGAGGATGATGAATCCAGTGACAGCAGAGAGGAGGTCTCACTCCTCATCCCTCCTCTCTCTCTAATGCCTCTTCGTTCGTCTCTAATTGCTCCCCCATTGTTCCTTCCTGTGCAAATTGTTAATGAGAATTTCCTGCTATGTAGACGTCAGGGGCACAGTCACTTGTTGTCTGCCAGCACAGAGTCTGTGAGTAATGGGTGTGACTAATGCTGCTTGGCAGCTTCCACTCTCGTCCCTCCCTGCCATCTGTCCCCTGCCACCCCTCTGGGTGCACTGGGGTGCTCTCAGCAGGTCTCAGTAATCATACACACACACACACACACACACACACACAAGCTCACATTTGCACAAGCAATTCCAACCATTTGAAAAAATCCAAATATTTTAGAAATTCTGTTTTTGTAAATCTGTGGGTTTCTAACACACTGTGTTCCTGCATCATATGAGTCACCTTCTCAAGTTAGAGGGAGCAGCTAATTATTTTCCTTTGAATACACTCTTTGAATACACTAACTTTCTTGGTGTGTGGAGTGAGCGAGTACATGTTTCAGCTCTATATCAATTAAAAATTCATCCAAAAAGAACACATCACTACTGTCTTCGAAATTTCTCGTAGACAGACAGTTAACCTAAATAGTTGTTGCCAATCCTATTGAACTGCTTTCAGTTGGTGAGTAAAACACACCTTTCATGTGGTGATGCAATGGCTAACAAGATGTGTGAGTGAGTGTGGAGGATAAATGTATCCAGGATGTCAGTGCTGGCTTAAGATAGGGTGAAGCAGCATGAATCTCATTACACCGGCCCCTGGACCTGCCCCTGCAGCCAAGTGAATCACTCTGAGTGACTTTAAATTGGTGTCCAATGAAGTAGGAATTGATCCTTGGCCCTGTTCTGTTTCTCTGAGGCGGTTTGGACCATAATCTTCGGCGGCTGCAGCTTCGATGGACTTGTGGCATCTCGTATGGTTTCCTTACAGCTGTGGAGTCATTTTTATTACACATCTGCAGAGGGAAATAGTTGCCTCTTGAGTTGGTAACCTTGTCGGATTGTTCATTTTTATGCTTTTTTTTCGCTGTGTTTGCTTTTGATTGTTAGTGTTCATTTGAACTGAAATTTGAACTGAAATACCTATTCATATGTGATCCCATTCTGCCTGCCAGTCATTAAATGAAAACAGCTTTGGCAGAGACACCGTCACCCCCCCGCCCAATATTAAATTGCGAGTCATTAACTTTTTAGCTGTTCTATGCATTTTTTTGATATCTCTCTGTATGCAGTTCAAAAATGAGTCTTTTCAAAGCTAATAACTAATAATTTAATTTTAGGGCAGCATTGTGCATTGAACACAATTATTGGTGCAGCTATTATGGCAACCTGTGAAGCAGATGTGCTGTAGTTGTAAGGAGGTTGCTACTAATGTTCATTATTCAGCGTAAGTTTGCAGAGTGAGAAGTAGTTAATTATTTAAAACTAATCATCTAACCACCAGAAGGGACAACAGCTGCTAAAGCCAGTCAGTTACACAAACAAGGTCGACTCTATTGGGTTTCAATGGGGTATCGATATCAGGTAGAGGCGTATTGAACGCAGCGACCGAACTGTGACATCATCCCCTGCCAGCTGGATGAAAAAACACCTGAAAGACAAAAGTAGAAACATCATGCAAACAGGGTCGGGTGTTCATTGCTTGACAAAATGCTGAACCTGTAATCTTCGAAACATTCTCATTGAACTCCTCTCAAAGTGAAATACAGTGCATAGATGGCTTTTTGTGCTCCACCTTATGAGCAGTACACAGACTCTGCCATGCATCAGGAAATGGATTTGCTATGGATATTTTCAGGGTCACTCTGTTGGTCCATAATCTCATTTGGAGTGAATGAAATAAACACATCCGTGGGAATTGGACACAGTTAATTTTGAAGGGTGCAAATTGATTTTCTGTAGAGCTGAGTACGGAGAGCAGTTGTGCAGCATAAATACGCTCCGGCGATGAAAAAAAGTCTATCTGGGTTTTTTCTTTATCAGGCAACTTACAGGAGAGAATGGCAGGAATTTTAGCTCTTCGATTGGCAACATTTTGAAATTCATCACTGTGTTTTTGAAGTAATGACGCAGCGTTTCTTTTAATGCTGATCTTGGCTCAAGCCTTACATTAACCCAATAAAAATGTCAATAAAGAATGTCTCGTTCTCTGTTTCTGTAAAGGACATTTGTTTTATACGGTTTCTTTTAAGAATGTCCTGTAAATGTGCTGCATTTGCTGAAGGGGACAAATCGATGACATTCCGCCCCTGAAAAGAAAGCGCTCGGCACTCAAAATATCCATCTTGAATGATGTGAATGATTTGTGGCATTAAAATCTGCTTTGTGAGATGTTTTCAAAGAGATGCTTCTCATGATCACTCTCAACAGCCATCCATTGAACATCCCCGCGTCACGTCTGTGGCGCCGCGGCCATTCTGCTCATTTCGCTTCCCTCGACAATACAAGGATGCATTCCCTCACCATCGGCAGTGCATTTCAAACTTATCAGCCATTATTAGAATCATTGAAGGGAGGCTGCTATGGCAACTAGTGCTGTGGAAATCCACTTCTCACATCACATCACAAGGGCAATGGTTTTTCATGCTGCTCTACCTTCTGCATTACACGCAGTTTCTTTGTTAAAATGGAAATTGGCATGACAAGATGTGAGGCACTCTATCTATCTATCTATCTATCTATCTATCTATCTATCTATCTATCTATCTATCTATCTATCTAATTTCTTTCATTCATCTTTTTTTAGCTCCACCATCTCTTCATAAAATCGTCTATGAATAGTTTTATGTACACATTAAGCTTTCATAGTCTGCCGATCATGAGGCTTAAAAAAAAAAACGAGTTTATGACTTTATAATCTCTGCATACACAATCCTGCAGAGAAGAGCTTAGGCTGTCTCCGAAGTTGTTCGAATCAATAGTAATTCAGCAGAAGCCAGAGGGAAGAGAGTTAATTATCTCGAGGTTCTCAGGTATAATTGAACAGATGTGTTTTGAAATTGGTCACCTCACCATTGCAACGCCAGTGGTAATATCCTCCCACACCAGCATGGTCTGCAATGCAGAGAGAGAAAGAGAGACAGAGTTACTGTACGCTCGTCATGAAACACGATTCAGTTGCAGCACACAACAGCTCACCCCAGAGACTGCTGGAAAGGCAATTAACCTTTGACCTCTCTGAAACACTAGCCATACGCCGCCTTGGACTAGCTAGCTAAAACTTTCAACCTTACAGGACCTTGATTTGCAACAGTTTGAGCCTGTTTTGAATTGCGTTTGCTCAGCTCTGTCATACATCATTCATACCCTGAGCCTGCTTCGGTGGATCCCCTGTGGTCTCAGCACCACCACAGTTCTCATCTGTGTGGGGCCCTCCAGCCACAGGCTGCGACTGGTGATAAGAAGATGGCAGGGCCGGCCCTGACGAGTGGCATCTTCCCTCCATCACTTCTCTCATTTCATTTCCCTGCTTTAAAGGGGAGACATCAGGATGCACTGGCCTCAGGCTTCTACCTCCACTCTGCCTCCATGACTCACTCCTCACTTCTCTGGCCACTCTCCCTCTCTCTCTCTCTCTCTCTCTCTCTCTACCTTCCTCTGCATCCTCCACTTTGTTAGTCGATATTATATTAAACATACTGCCTCTCTGCAGCACAAAAGATGATGGTGGCTTAGAAATCTCCAGGTTTATGTGAACAAATAAAATCTGTTCCACACTCAAATACTCCCAACACCTATGAGTCATGGGCGACTAATGAAAACTCGATCGATAAGGTAGCCCACAGGTCACACAATACCAAAGAGACATTCTTAGCACCGTACCACTCTCATTCTGAAATAGTCTGGTTATGCTTGGGATTCTTCCACAGTGGTTAGTACTGTATTTTCAGTGCTGCACGTTGTATCTTAACTTCAGCTCCTAAAACAAACAAAATGTGCAGAAACAAGAAGAAAACTATATAACTGAGTAGGATTATAACTACTTTAATATTTTGCACTGGAACAGAGTTTAGATTGAAACTACAATAATATTGTGCTGGAAAGGAAGAATTGACCCAAAATGGTCACAAGGTACATTTTTCTTCCAGAAATGTTGTGTTACAGTATGCAGCCTCTCACAGTCTGGTTATATGACTAAATCTTTGAAAAGCTTGGTGAAGATGGCAAGTTATCAGAGAAGAAAACAAAGCAATATGATTAAGGAAATGGGATTTTAGTGCTTACCGTCACTGATTTGAGTTTGCACAAAACATATGAACCAAAAAGGTGTTTTAAAATTAACAATGGATCAAATGACTGAGTCACCTGACTCACCGGTCCCAGTCGCACCAGTTTCTTCCAGCGTGACGTTATCGTAAAGGCTAAGGAAAATTGGATGAAGTTTCAAAGTCCAAAAAACATTTCTGGAGCTTCGCAGTGTTGCAGCATTCTACTTAACAACTGAAGTAGATGGGGACTTAAGAAACAAAGCAAAGAAATCATAAAATGCCTCCATACAGCTCGTCCAGCTCAAAGTCTCTGAAAGCCCTGAGATCTAAAATTGATTTGAAAAGACATTATTTACACCCTCAACATGTGGTCTGGGATGCACGCTAAGGCATTTAGTTTAGCAGCTACAAGAAAGTTTTCAGCTTTACAGCTTTGTACGGGTGTAAATAACATCTTTTCAAATCAATTTGGGATCTCTGGGATTGAATGTTGTGATTTTGTGTATTGTTTTACGTTTTTTTGTTTCCCAAACTTCTTAAGTTGCATATATATTATGATATAATATTGCAACACTGGTATGCTGTGAAGGTCCAGAAATGTTTTGTGGGCTAGAAAACTTGGCATGAGGGCTGGAAGACAATTTTGCCTTTAATGTCAACGCTCTCATCAACTTCATCCCTACACGCAAGCAGCTGTTTACATCAACAAGCTCTGATGAACAAACTGCACGCTACACGCCCAGCACATGGTGGCAGATGAAGTTAGCAACTGTGAACGCTGATGAGCATTTAGCAGTGGAGGAGCCAGAGATCAAAAACAGAGAGGCTGAATACTGGACTTTCCAAATGAATACTGATATTATGTCTTTGCTAAATGTGCACACGAGCAACATGCTAATGTGCTTCTATCAACTTGATCAAAACCTATGAAGCTTGCTTCCGCTGGCCACAGGTGGCCAAAGGAATGTATGCAGGTTAAAAAAAAAGTAGAGGATGGATACGTCCATAGTTGGTGAAACATTTATCTTATATGTTGTAATTAGAGTGTAATTACCCAAATCATGACAGAGAGCCAAAGCAGCCTACACTAAAATCCACCCCGTCACCTTGTGCTCCTCACCACCTCCACATATTAGTGATGGCAGCCAGCTGTCTAACCATATGCCTTTGCATTTCCTCCCAAACGGAATCAGGGCAGGTTTACTCTCCGGTTGAGTGTGCCGCTCTGCGTACTTAGAGGACTTTTGTAATTTAAACATAAAGCAGCTTCAGCATCTTCTCCACTCCATCCGTTTCTACATCACCCGTCTAAAGTGCACATTCCTCCTTATGCTATGTCTGCACGCCAGCCGTTTGAAGCTATTCTTGAAATTGTCAACTTTTTGAGTTTATTTGCCAGTTAAACCTGAGCAAAGTGGGATAGAGCTTTGTATGGTATTGCCAAATGCTTCATTTCTCTTTTTGAGGTGCACTCAATACGGCAACGCCGTATTGAACTTGTATGTTTTGATCTTAGGCCTTTCAAGCGGAGGCATTAGTCCCCCTTTCTTCAAAAACCAAAGTACCTGTCCACTGCTGGTGCTCTCACTTTCCGCTGTATCAAGTGACACTGATAAAAGCTTTCGGTAAAGGGCTGGGAATGTGTGGGCTGAGGGGCCTTGGTACAAATGTAAAGCAGGAGTTAATGTACAGCCAACGTACACTCAGATGTTTGATGTTTCATTAAAAAAGATTGAGTGCGTGTGCTTTGAAATGTGATGTTAAAGGAGACATATAGTGCTCATTTTCAGGTTTATCATTTTATTTTGTATTACTACTCAATAGGTTCACATGCTTCAGTGCTCAAAAAAAAGCAGCATTGTATTCCCCCTTCTGTCTTAAAATGCTTTGTCGTAGCTCCTGTCTCTTTAAGGCTCCCCGTCCCAATATATATAATATCCAGTCTCCTCTGATTAGTCAGCTTACACATGCCTGACCCAGCACCGCTAATAACAACAGAGTAGCTGTGCTAAATCAATTCTTACATCCCAAACTAGCTGCTGGGCAAAAATCATGCAAATGTGTGACTCTGTGACGTAGTGTGAATTAAAGGCAGGACGTTCAAGGAGCAGGGTTTTCTTTTGAGAGAGAGGAGCTTCTGTTGGTGCTGACTTGGAGCTTTTTAACTTTTTTTAATCTTTTACATACACATACCTGTATAAAACACTTGAGGAAAGGAACAATTATAAAGCATAACAGCGCTCCTTTCAAAAATATAAAAAATATTCTATACACGCACTAGTTCAGTTATTGGCAGATATGCATGTGTGATGACTTGAGACAACTTTGAAATGTGAAGCGAGCCAGTTAATATTATTATTGATAACACACGTCTCAAATTTAGTGAAATGATCGACATCATGAGTGTCTTCTTCAGTTTTCGCGAGCTGCTTTGCTCCTTCAGAACTCTGCTTCGCTTTGATCATCTTCGATCTCTGCAGGATACTTTTATATACTCCCTAATACTCATTAGCAATTTTGCCCAATTAATTCCCAATGACCTGAACATCTTGCGCGGTGGAGCGTGGTAACACATGGTGTTAAGCGCAGTAATTGAATTCTTTGTATGTGTTTTTCATGTTTAAGCCCCGAGGGACCTCTTAATAGCTGTGTTCTCATCATTGATTTTTTTCACTCTTTCTTCTTTTATCCCATCAAATCTAACAATGCTATAGGGTATGAATGTCTGAGCTGGAAATAGACAACAGACATCAGTGATGTGCTTTTATACATGTGTGAAGCCAAGTTTGATGATCAGAAGTGTCTTGTGTATCAGCTGCTTCCCTCTGTGAACGAATGATACAAAACAAAATCAAACGGACTCGACAAGACGCATTCAGGGTGCACCAGACAAAACAAACGAGCACAAGCAGCAGAATAAAATCCCCCTTTCTCTCTGTGAAGTAACTCTCTATTTTTCCTCTTCCTCTCTCTCCCCCTCTCTCGGTTCCTAATAAGAGTGATCAGAGCTGAATGGCCTAACAGTCTGACCCTCATTATAACCAAAAGTAATAAGGATAAGACACCAGTGAACCAGGCCTCATTAGGCCTATAGCTGGAATACTCGTCGGAGGTCATCACCTCGGACGTCTTGCACTGCTCAGGACTCCTGCGCCTTCACATTGTCTCACAGCTACCCAGAAACCTTTGTTCTCCAGCATCCAAATTAAATGGAAGGAATTACTGAGACCTCTGTGGTTTGTGTTATCCCGCTCGGCTCTTCACTGTTATGAATATACTATTGTCTTTCAGTGCAGGCTGCTGTACTGTGGGGCCATTTTAAAAATCGGCGATGCTTAGCTCAGTGGAAAAAGGACCGAATCTGTTGATTTTAACTGTATTGTCCATGAGAAATGACAAGCATGACAGGCAGCCCGTCTGTGAGACAGGAGACGGCTCTCTGCTTCACTGTAACACCCTCAGAGAATCTGTCTCTATCTTCTGCCCTGTCTCCATTCACCATCAGTCACTTTCAGTTCTGACCATGTGCACATGTTTATATTGTCCTATTGATGCCATTCAAATCAAGACTAAATGGTTTCCATTTTACAGGTCAGAGACAAGGAGAGCACGACTCGAAGAACTCAACAATGGCAACAATCAGCCACAGATCTGATAGAAGATGTTTAGCTAGTTTTTATGATTTTCTGAAAACAATAATTTTCCTCGAGCACTCACTACTCAAGCAAATAACTGCCATTCAGAGATTGTAGTTGGCAACAAAGGCTGTTTCATTTAATCGGCGCGTCAAAATTCTACCACAAAATGACCTTGAATATTGAAAAGGCAACAAAATCTCCTCTGAATATAATCACGGGGCTCTCTGCAGACACAGTAGTGTGGCTGAGAGCAGGGGTGGTTCAAACAGGCCTGTGCAGGAGGAGCTCTTCACTTACAATATAATGATGTTGAGTGTTACCACAAGACTTTATCTTTGATTTAATAACACAACAGTCTGATCACAGGTCAGGGATGACCCAAGGGGCTAGAGTTTAAAACCACATTAACCACATTATGATAGGATGAGCATTACTTTAGCAACATCCCCATAGATCATTATGATTATATATGATATGGCTGCAGGTTTCCTTGTTTGTTTAACCTCTCTAGTAGTGTTTTGATGTTCTTTGGTGTTGTTTTTTTTTTTTTCTTTGGATTAAACAACTTCTATAATCCATTTTTCTTTGTAGTCTGCCTCACCTATTTTCATTCATAACTAGAGCAATCCCCTTTAATTCAGTTGAGCCAAAGCCAATATCAAGCCCTATATATGGCCCTGTATCACTTTAGGTATATACCCGAATCACTTCTTAATCATAATCTAAGATCACGGAGATGAACTCATGATCTCCATTATACAGCTTTGTAGAAACAAGACTTGCACTACAAACAGCATTTATTCACAACATAAAAAAACACACTATATACGAAGATACCAGCAAACTAAAAACAGCAAATTTATTCATCAAATTCCATAAATTATTCCATGAGAAATTAATGAAAATGTCGGGGGGAAAAAATATCCTGTCTTGCAATGTTAAAGAAAGTGAGAAAAATAATTCCTGGATCCAGCATTTTATCCGGATCTGCACCAAAAGTTAATGAGATCTATTCTCGGCGGGGGCCCATCCTCCATCCAAGTTTTGTGGAAATCCGTTCGATAGTTTTTGTGCAATCCTGCTGACAACCCAACCAACCAACAAACAAACAAAGGGATACAGGTGAAAACATTACCTCCTTGGCAGAGTTAATATTTCTAAACTCCTTGTAAATAAATCATTTAATTTTTTACCAAAAACCCTTACGAGCAGTGTTGTTGCCTGCTTCGGGTCTGGGGTATCTGTTAAAAGATTTTTATTAGATAAAGGTATTGCTCGCTTGGATTTTGTCATTTTTGCAACTTTATTATAATATGCATGTACGATTGCTAATGCCAGTTTATGTAAGCCATGATTACTTATATGTATACTGAGCAATGAAAGGACAGAAAAATTGAAAAGTTGATGAAGATGAAGGTCAGTCAACAGGCTACGGAGAGCTGACGCCCAGTTTCATGGATCTGTCCGTGGTGCTGAAGTTGATGCCGACTACAGCAGACGAGTCAGCTGCATCACAGTTACCTCAGCTGTCTGCTCATAACGAATCATGGCAGGTTGTGTGATGCTGAGACTTCAGGTACACGGGGCGCACTGATTAGATATCGCCATCTGAATCAATGAATTAGATAAACTGTGAAAGTGTAGCCTCCTCACGCTCTTTCACAAATTTCACCTAAAGCTCTGAGGACTCAAATGTGGAGAAATAAAGTGATTGACAGCATTCAGGATCCTTTGGCTGCTGTTCACTGTCACACAGATATGTGCGCCTCGCTGGGTGAGCTAAATAATCGACCAGGTGGATCTCGACATGCTCCCACAGGACCGGAGCCAATCCCGATGTGACAGAAGTCAATGCAGGTCCTCAGTGTTGACACGCAATGTCCAATCAACAGTACTCTTCCAATGGTCTTTTTAAAGACAGACATACACACACACACACAGGTTTTGGCCATGCTTGTGAGGACTCTCTCATTGATTTCTGAGCCATTTACCATGCCGAACATGCCTAACCTTAACCTGTACCCTAACCTTTACATAAACCAATTCTTCACCCCTACCCTGTAGCCTCCAAATAAAGGTTAGGTTCACATTTTGTCTGGTTTGAAACAACACACACACACCCACACAAAGGAACAGTTTTTTGTTTGCTGTAATTGTTCCTCCTGTTAATGTAACTCCACTGTGAGACACGGGGAACAAAGTCCGCCATCCTGCACTGTGTAGAACATTTCTCTAGCAGTCTGTCATAATAATCATGTGGATATTTTTCAAAAGTTAATTCTAAAGGTACAATCTCCTCTCTGTGTTATTATCCCACCACAGCTCAGCAAGGAAACACTGTCTGGGGAAACAAAGAGACGGAATTTGCTGTTTACCAGCACAGGTAGACCTGAAATCATTTGTTGACATGTATAGCCATGATGGCCGGATAGAATATGCACACTTGTATATGAAGTATTATGTTGTGTTTTTGACACTGGATAGACGAATGGAAAACATCAATTTAAAATCAACCCTTGAGTAAGTCCTGTCTTAAAAAGCTATATAGCAGATATACAGAGTTATACACTCTCAAAACATCCTGAAGATTCTTAAATGTCTCAGGGCCTGAGGTGCTTCCCTAAGCACCCAAGCAATCTTATCTGTTATCCAAATGTATTCATGTCTTGCTAATACTTAGTTCAGAACCAGAGGATTGTAGCTGCTACATCATTAAAGGTCCTGTGTGTTAGTGGCATCGAGAAGAGAGGTTGCAGACTGCAACCAGCTAAGTACCCCTCATCCTCCCCTACAGTGGATGCTAAAAGCACAGAAAGCCAGTGTTTGTGACATCCAGTCTATGACTAACAGCCTTGTGATATCCTTGCATTGCCCTTGTGATGTTTCAACTTTTCTTAACCTCAGCTCAGTACAAACTCTTCTAAACTGATTAGTTTTGTCATTTTGATTCTGACTGTTTCTTATTTCCATTATGTTTTCAACTTCAATACTTTTCATTTCAATCATGGCTTAACATCACACATTCTTTCATTGTAATCATGACAGAATCATTACATGTTTAACACAATATAATAGGCAGAGCTTTGACATATTTCTAAATCATATTTAGGACTATATATAATGTCCTTGTATTTGTGTATGGCAGGACTGTATGGATCTCAGCTTTTCTGACAGGCTACCATAGAAACAGCAGCGGTGGTGGTGTAACATAGCAGACTCTGTTGAAGTCTCATTCTTAGGTAACAAAAACGCAAAAATCCTTAGTTCAAATGAATATACAGTAATGGAAACATACAATATTCCACTTCTGGTTTGGTCATTGTCCCTTTTGTAGTTTATGTCCTCACGTGTCTTGATTTCCTTTCTACTTCCTGTTTTTGTTAACCACCCTTTATCTGTGTACTCCTGTGTTTATTCATGAATCATTCTTATTGTACCGTGTCTCCTTCGCTGTTCCCTGTTTTGTTCTGGTTTGTCCTCAGTTTTTGTATTTCACTTTAGATTTTTCCCTGACCTTTCCTCCGCCTGCCTTTTGTTGCTTGCTTTTTTCAAATTTAGACTTTGGTTTCCAGCATTCAAGCTCACTTTTTATTCTTTCTGTCTGCCTCCCTCTGAGTGTCTTATGTTTGGATCCTTTTGGGTGTTAACTGTAACTATAAAATAGGGAACAAGCCACAAAATCGCAGGGAACAAATGATTTACACAGGGAACAAGTACAAGAGCACTGCAGACACATGAAAACAGACTAACTGACCAAGGGTGAGGGGAAAACACAGGCATAAATACATACAGTAGGAATGATTCACACATTAAACACAGGTGCACACAGAAAAAAGCGGGAAGTAAAACAAGACACATGAGGGTATAAGCTACAAAATAAAACAGGATATGACCAAACCAATAAACCAAACCATTAAGGGAAAAAAGTCTGAGACACCTCACCATGCACCTTGGATGGAAGAAGGTGAAGCTGTGTCAGAAACCCCTCCTGTGCTACTACATGTAACTGAGTCAAAAGGTGCATATCGGTAAGTTGTGTCTTTCTAAACTGACCCAGTTAGCAATACAAAGAAGCAGAGACTTGTTGGCGGGCGAGTTGGAGTGACCCAGGAGATTAACCTGAGCAAAGGCAGGCGACGAATCAGAACAGGGGAAAAAACTCACTCGAGAGAAAACAACAGGACAACAGGAAAACATGGGGAGGAAGGAAAAGAAGGCTGCACACTGACATATTCATTTACAAAATCAAGCTTCTTTCCATATCATGTACACTTTAAATGAGCAGCTCTTATATAATTTTTTTTTGTTTTTTGCTGAAGTAGAAAATATCACTGTGCCTCATCCTCCAGTAGATAATTCTTTTCGGGGAGGGGGGGTTTGGCTACACCCATGTAGCCAACAAATTTGTCATCACCAGTGGCCCCCAGGAACAAAACTCCGGAGCTAAATAAAGAACTAGAAGGTCCTAAGTACATTCAAGCCATCGATTATAGAAGAACTCAAAAGAATTTTTTTTTACACAACAAGACATCACAGAATCCTCGTGCTGTTCTTTTATGTGTCTCAGGTGTTTTGATTGAATCTTGAGAGAAAACATTCAGATGTTGAAAGGGACGCTTTAAATGCCAGACAGCCTTTTTTTTATAAAGCAGCACAGATCGGCATTTTTTTTCTCTCTTTTTGCTTTCTGTTGTAATTTTTAGAGAAGCTCTTAAAAAATCAATAGCAGTTCTTCAGCCAGCCATATGTTTGCGGTATTATGTGCTCAGAGACACCTGCCTCCGATTTACTGCCAGAAAATGCTTGCTTGGATATGTATACATTTTGTATCTATGAACACTTCACAGATTTTATGTTAGCAGCGTGGTCGCAGATTTGCTCTCCTCTCTCTCTCGCTCTCTGTGCCCTCCCGTCTGTTCCACGAAATCACTCTTGTACCTGCCATTGTTTTCTTGATTGCTTCCTGTACCTCTGAGTTTGGCCTGAAGGAGAACATCGATTAGGAAAAGACCACACTCGATCCATTATTATTATTCTGTTTTTCTCCTTAGCCGTGCTCCATTCTGAGAACTGCTCCTGAACCACTGGAGCCAATTAATGTCCAAACAGATGTGCAGCGCCGAGAGCTAAGCTTTGCCGCGGGGTCAGGCAGCCTGAATCTAATCTCCTCGCCAGAATTACATTTCCTCCATCATGGCCCCGTACCTGCTCCCCTGCTCTCAGGTCACGAGAGGCAGCTTTTGCGTAATCACATGTTGTCAGTGCAGTGGAATAACTCTAAGTGACCCGAGAGGAGCGTCGTGTGGCTTTCACTGCACCAGGCTGGTGGCTGTGCAGACTGAGCTGCCAAAAAATTGGAGAGCATGTTACGTTTTAATGAGCAGAAGTGCCTCAGTTCCATTTGATTCTTAATGTGTCGTATGATCATGTCTTTGATGTGCTTTTCCGTGTCTTTCCTCTCCTCACTTTATTCAGATTCGTGTTTGCGGAGAATGAGAAGGAGATACAAACACAGAGAAATGGAATACCTGAGGCAAAAGTGGGACTTTACACTTGAAAGTAGAGAGCATTACTTATGCATTAGGTATGTCTTTGAAGAACCCAAAACATGCATATTTCCTTATTCCTTCCGCCCAAATAATACAGATAAAATCAATTATTCATTTGTAAATGTTTATTTCACTTCAAAAACAAGTATGACATGGGCCTTGATGTTAGAGAAACTGTTCCCGCAGTAACCCACACTCACAATGCCCTCATTGGAAGTTTCTACTTGTGTTCTGAAGTTATGCAGTGTCCTACAGCATGAATTAAATAAACAGTTATTGTCAACAAATACATATGGCCCACTGCGTGTTCTTATCAATGTTAATGCTAGGGGCCAAACATTTTATTTTGGGGAAAAATGACCCCCAGAAACAGGAAAAACAGAGGACGTCCGTTCTCTTTCAAAAGGAGTTCAGGAGTTTAAACGTAGGTGAGAGAACAAGATGGGAATGCAACGCTTTTTTCTGAAAAATCCTGACAAAAATACAAACAACTGGACAAATTCAGCACTTAATTATGTTGAGAGAATCACTCTCAGCAATAAGCAGTTTGAACTAATTAAACTTGCTAATTGTTAATTCCAGAAGCCAAAAACACAATGATCATCAGGTGAACTTTTGAGATTAGCTGTGGAAGCATTGTGCTAATTTGTTAAACAACATCATCACACAATACGAGCTACTGATGAGGTCCCGATGGTCTGCACAGATAAATGAAAATATCTGTGGTTAAAAATGGGCTTGGAAGCCCTGACGGTGTTACATTTTCATTACTTTCGATGCTCTTGGCACTGCACAGCTTCCTGATTAGTGAGATTTTTAATTTGTAATTTCCAGCACTGAGGGGAGGGTGGAGAGGGGAATTCGGCAGCTGAAGCCCTTAATTAAGCTTGATCTCTACCCACCAACAAACTGGACGTATCAGACCCAAGCAGCGGATCACGTTTTGAGTTCTACTATAAAGAACAGGTTGGATGACAGCATCAGTAAGTGCTCCAAAAAGACATGCAGTACATTTACATTCGAGTGACCAAGCAAGAGTGACAGCTGCTTGTTTCCCATTTAAAACTGTAAGTCTGTGCGGAGGTTTTTTTTTTAAAGCATGACCACAATCTTTTCCTAACCTTTACCAGGTATTTATGATTGCAACCATGACAACATGAGCTCCTCTAACCTTAAAGGAGCAGTCATTTTAACACAAAGCTCCATTGTTCCCCAGTGGTGGACCGTCTGACTGACAGGAGCAAAAACACACTAAAAAGGTCACCAGAGATTCATGTCTGGTGAAACAACAATTAAAGTTTTTTTCATTACATGGCTCAGGTTTAAAGTTAAACTTGTCGACCACTGTAATGAGAACACACGGGGAACTATCAGCTATTGGAGTGGAGTGTTTAGGATGAATTGAGGACTCTCACTGCCTGAAGGAAGGTGTTATGGTCTGGTACTTCTGTATGTTTTGTCAGATGGCAGAAGGGTGATAATGACTGTGGCCGGGGTGGGTTTCATCTTTTAGTATCCTTTTGGCTCCGTGCAGACATCTCACTTCACCGATATCACTGATGCTCTGAAGATGGTGCCAATGATGTTCTCTGCAGAGATTACACTTTTTTGTATTTTGTATTTTTTGAGACTGGAAAATTAGAAAAAAATGCCACTCACAATTTGTCAGGGTCCATGTTCATGTCTTCAAATAAGTTCTTGCACCCAATTAATCTTGCAGTCATGAAGAAAACAAAGCAGCACATTAAATCTTCACATTTTAGAAGCAGTAATCAACACATTTTTCCACCTTAAGCTGACATCTTCCACTCTTGTTGGGGATTCATTTTCTGCCGTTTTGTTTTTTGGAGTAATTGACTAATCAACTAACTGACTAATCATTTCAGCTCTAAACCCATGGATGCTTTCCAAATATACACAGCACATGCAGACACGTTTCTAAGGACCGTTATGATTATATTGCAGTCCAACGCAACACTGGAACATTATAACATTATACCAGCTGCACAAAGACAATATGTAGTGGGGGGCTGTTATTCTGGATAATTCACATGTTTACGTAATAAAAAATATATCAACTCCTTACCTGTGCTTATGATGTAGAACTGAAATCAACAACAGCTTTTTTTCTACTTAACTGATGACATTAATCCAGTTTCATAACGGTGTCAGTGTCAAGACAAACGAAACCTAGTCTGGTATTACACACATGCAGCTCAGCTCTTTCTTATCTATTATGTATTATTATTCAAATCACAGGCGCTGTGGAAGGGGGAATAGTACCTAAATACCAGTGATGGAAGTTAGCAGATAAAGTGACACAGTTGGCCATAACAAGGCTATTTCAGTCGGCAAGACAGTTCATTTTCTCCGTAAATGTTTCATTCCACAATTCATCTCTGACACATAAATTGTATTTGAGCCGGATCTTCCAAGGGCTAAAGTGAAGTCCCTCCTCTGCAATGTTAAATGACCTCTGGAACAATTTGATTATGATGTCTTGCTGACAGACAGATTTATCACGGCAGTGGAGCCATGTAATGGATATGAGCACAGCTCTGGTGACAGGAGAGAAGACGGTGGGAGTGAGGGATGAGGGATAGAGGAGTGGAAGCAGCAGAGAATGGACTCTAAAGCCAGGCTAAGTAATCCATTTACATGTGTGTCATATGATAAATAAATGACAAATGACTCCTCTTTCCGTAGCCCTAGTAAAATGTGAATTATGCTTTTAAAGTAGCAGCGGCATGTTAACTTCACTCAGAGCAAATGGATCCTGGAGGAGCAGTTTTACCACAAAACTGTAAACAGTGATTGCATTTATGAGGCCATTTGATGCCGGAGTGCCACACATCAGTCCTGGTGAGATGCTTTACTGATATTACCAATTATAGTCCAACTCGGCAGGTTTAATGCAGCTGGATATGTTTTCTCTTGCTCCGGCCTGTAAGCATGACACGTTGTTAACATTGTTGACATCTCTGCAGACACTGCACAGGGGACTTAAAAGCTGGATGAGCCACAATTCAACACTGCAGGCCGACAACAAAACAGGCATTTTCAAAATGTCACCACCGAGGCTTAACTCCTCTACATTCACTGCATCTTTCTGTCTCCACCGATTGTCTGTCAGCACTTGGCTGAACTCTACACACTACACACAATGGAAATACAAGGAAGACTGACTCATGTGACATTTGTTTGTAAACCTGTGTGATGTCTCGAGTCCTTCGGCGATGGATGGAGGACCTGTGTTAACCGTGCCACCGATGGGGACCTCTGCCGAGCAACAAGTACTGACATTATTCTTCTGTCTGCTCTTTCCTATCAATCAAGTTTGTTTCCACGGAGACTGGGGAGGACAGAGGTGAGCTGAGGAGGGGGAGCGTGTAAGGACAGCTTATCTGTCAGAAAGTGCATCAGGACAGGAGAAATAATTTGACTAGCCATGACAGACCTTTCACTTTGCCTTTCTCTCACGTAGGCTGCTGTCAAACTGACAGCAAATTTGTTTCCTTATGGCAGAGGGAAGTCACTGTCAGACCAGTGGCACACAAAACGGAAAGGCGTATCAGGACAAAACTGCTGCGAATGTCCTAATGATTAGAAGAAATGCTCTGATTTATCCATTTCCTTATGTACACAGTGCAGTATAAAGTGCAGTCTAATTCAAATATTGAAACCAGAGGAACTTAATTTGTTGTTTCCATATCCAAGCTGTCTATGCACTATATTGCCAAAAGTATTCAGTCACCCATCCAAATGATTGAAATCAGGTGTTCCAATCACTTCCATGGCCACAGGTGTATGAAAGCAAGCACCTAGGCATGCAGACTGTTTCTACAAACATTAGTGAAAGAATGGGTCGCTCTCAGTAGCCCAGTGAATTAGAGCGTGGTACTGTGATAGGATGCCACCTGTGCAGCAAGTCCAGTCGTTAAAATTGCTCCTAAATATTCCACAGTCAACTGTCAGTGGTATTATAACAAAGTGGAAGCGATTGGGAACGACAGCAACTCAGCCACGAAATGGTAGGCCACGTAAAATGTTGGAGCGGGGTCAGTGGATGCTGAGGCACATAGTGCGCAGAGGTCGCCAACTTTCTGCAGAGTCAATTGCTACAAACCTCCACACTTCATGTGGCCTTCAGATGAGCTCAAGAACAGTGCGTAGAGAGCTTCATGGAATGGGTTTCCATGGCTGAGCAGCTGCATCCAAACCATACATCAGCAAGTGAAATGCAAAGTGTCGGATGCAGTGGTGTAAAGCACGCCGCCACTGGACTCTAGAGCAGTGGAGACGCCTTCTCTGGAGTGACAGATCACGCTTCTCCATCTGGCAATCTGATGGACAAGTCTGGGTTTGGCGGTTGCCAGGAGAACGGTACTTGTCTGACTGCATTGTGCCAAGTGTAAAGTTTATTTACAGTTTTAGTTGATTATGGTGTGGGGTTGTTTTTCAGGAGCTGGGCTTGGCCCCTTAGTTCCAGTGAAAGGAACTCTGAATGCTTCAGCATACCAAGAGATGTTGGACAATTCCATGCTCCCAACTTTGTGGGAACTGTTTGGGGATGGCCCCTTCATGTTCCAACTTGACTGTGCAAGAAAGGTCCATAAAGACATGGATGAGAGAGTTTGGTGTGGATGAACTTGACTGGCCTGCACAGAGTCCTGACTCTGAAGAATGGTCAAAAATTCCTGTAAACACACTCCTAAACCTTGTGGAAAGCCTTCCCAGAAGAGTTGAAGCTGTTATGATGACA
>OMLP01045806.1:25032-39355 GCA_900302685.1 Spondyliosoma cantharus
ACGCACACATACAAAACCCCAAAAAAGCCAACTGATTTGTTAGGTCAGAGGCCCTCTTTTGTGGGGCGGCTCAGGAGCTTTTGTACTGCTGAGGGCCAGGAATGTTGGAGCTGAGGAGGGGCCTCACCACAGGGGGTACACAAGGATTACAAGCAACCTGGGACTCTGCCTCTTTCTGCCTCTGCTGCTGCTCCTGTGTGTTCATGCATGGTTGTGTGTGTGTGTTTTCAAAATTGAGTAAGAAGCCATAGAACTTGTTAAGTGCTGCCTAGATTATGTCAGGAGAGTATTGGAAACTGTGTTGCCATTAAATGCTGGGTTATATTACAGTCTAGTGCACAGAGTACATACTTACTGATTTAAATTAAAAGTGTTTGTACTTAATACTGTATATTATTGAAAAGTACTTATTTTGCTCTGTAACAAAATGAGAGATATCACACTAGCACGAGTGCAGCTTTTATAAATAGTGCCTAGAATGAAAAAAGCCGTAAAAAAGGCTTTTTCAAGTGCTTATCTGCAGGTCATTTATGGTGAACATTAGAGTTCCAAAGGTTCATGGTATTGGTGTGGGTAGGAGTTAAGGTTGGGTATGTAGCTGAAAGGGTTGAAGAGTTCAAGGTTAAGGGGTGCAGTAGTCATCATGTTGAAGTGCAGCAGAGGCACAGGTTGTTGATTTCAAGGTTGACCAAAACACCTTTCACATTCAGAGAACAGTTGTGGTTAATGATCTACCCTGTTGGAATGCTAATGACCTGGATACTGTGAGTGGAGGAGTCAATTTACTGATGAAAGCATCCACATAAAAATCATAGAAAAAAAAAACCTGTAAAAGAGATTTTGATCTCAACAGGACTTCCGAGCCAAAAAAAGGTGAAATAAATAAATATAAAATAAAGGCATTGAAGTTTCATCCCTTCTATTTATACCACACTCCCATCAAGAGCACTTGGACGCCTCAGTAAAGTGTCTGACAAGACAACTTAAAGATAAGCACATTTCAAATGAATCCAAGTTCACTGAATTAAAGTTAAGCCTATATTCTAAACAAATCCATCATCTCATTTGAAGTGCAATGACTGGTAACTACACACAGAGATGATGGCTATTGATCGGTATCCACTTGTTCATGCTCATGCCAAAATTTTGCTTGGTGTGGTTGTCTGAGAGAGATAACAGTCTGTATTGTCATTGCTATACTAAGGCTGTGTGTGTGTGTGTGTGTGTGTGTGTGTGTGTGTGTGTGTGTGTGTGTGTGTGTGTGTGTGTGTGTGTGTGTGTGTGTGTTGTTTGAATTTCTTTGAATCGATGTTGAATGTTTGCAGGTCACGTGTGTGTGTGTGTGTGTGTGTGTGTGTGTGTGTGGGTGGACTGTGTGTTTGTGTATGTGACCTTATAAAAGCGTTTATGTGCGGATTGCGCTTTAGGTGTGTGTGTGTGTTCATTTTTCTTAATCTTTCCTGTGTGTGTGTGTGTGTGTGTGTGTGTAAGAGAGAGCGAGAGAGAGAGAAAGAGAGACAGAGAGAGAGAGAGAGCATGTCCTGCTGAGACCCAGCTGTGTCTGCAATTAGCAGGAGGCATGGAATGATGATTGCTGGTGCGGCAACACTAATGCCAAGTGACAGGCTTCCTTGTGAAGGAGAAGGAAGGCCGCTGAGTGCCATAAAGCAACACTACTTTTTCTTTCAAACACGCATGCTTACACTGGTATACACACATAGCCCACATACACATACAGAGAGAGACAAGGAAACAAATACGATGAAGGCTGGTGTGGGTGGGGGAGCTTTAAATCTGACTGCAAGACATTATGCACTTTGGACAAAGGCTTGTCTAATCCTACCTGCTCTGCTTTTCAGAGCCCGCTGCTGGCCTATTCTAGTCCTACTCACCAGCTCAGGAGAGAGGGTCCATTGATGACGACACTCAATTACCATAGTAACTGAAACAGTAGGTAAGGAGGCGTCCCCCAACCCCAATCTCAGTACCAACACTATAGGCCCCCATCCCTCCAAGCTCCATGCCCACCTTGTCAACCAACAGGAGGACTAAGCTTGACCCTCAGAGAACAAATAGGGCTTTTCACATGAGGTTAATGGGGCTCAGCATCTTGCACTGAATGACATCATCCCTGAGGCCGTGTCCACACTAATGTAGATAAATGCACCTTTCCTCCCTGAAATTCTATTCTATCCATAGAGCTTTTCCCAAATATCACTTCACGTTTTACTTCACTTCAAAAACAAAACACATTTGGTGTTTAAGATGTAGATGCTAATGTCCAAACAGATGCAAAATCCACGTTCCAAAAAATCTAACTCAAAGACAACCGCACACGGCTTGCTGTCAGAGCCTGCTCTTGGCTGCATCCCACTGCAACTTTAGCAGTTTCACTCATCTGGTCAATCCCTGTGAAATATGGGATTGTTTGTAGAATTTGTAATATTGCTTTAAGCATCCTTCCTATTGTTGGTATAGTGTGTGAATGGCAGACCTTTAGTACATTATGTGAAAATGCAACTGTGACAATTGTGCAATTTGACACAAACATGTTTTCAAATGTATCTGTATGTGGACAGACAAGAAAGGAGCTTTTCACAAGCATTAAATGGGTCTTAGCATCTTGTACTGGATATTGCCATCCTGGGACTCTCTCTCTCTGTCCCTTTCTTTTCATTCTGTTAGAGGGGGAGGAGGGAGCAGAGGGACTCTGAAAGTAGGACTAAAGTAAAGTTTTGGGCTCAACGAGCTCACAGGTCTCAAACTGTTTTGATTGTGCCGGTGACACAAAAGGCAAACCGTGGCTGACCATTGACCACAATCTGAGCACAGCTGGGACGGCAACAAAACGGACTCAGTGGGCATTTCAACCAGGCAGCTGGTTAAAAAGGAGTGCTGAGAAACAGGATGGCAGCCAACCCCGGGTGTACAAGCACAGGAGAAAGGTAAATGTTTATCTCAGGTCTGTGTTTCTTTTCAGGCTGGCAATCTGGGTCTCTTACAAAACACCCATCTCCTTCTCCCTGCAAGTCAGTTCAACAGACAAGAGAGTCTAAATAAGGAGCAACTTTATAAAAACACTGTGGTTTGGAGAAGGGGATGGGTGTATATTTGGGGCTGCGGGTGGAGGGGGTTGGTGGCCATGTTGTGAGAAACTAAACAGCCGAAATTATGGTCAGCGACCAGTCATTGAGTAAACACACAATGAGCGACAGAAAAGCTCTGTGGTGGACAATAAAAAAAGGAAAAACGGCGGCTTCAGGCCATGAGAAAAGTGAGCCATTCTACTTACAAAGAGCCGCTTAGGGGTGGATTGAGGGAAGGAAAAAGAGGGCTAAAACACTTGTGGGCTCAGGGAACTCTATAGGGGGAGTGAAAATGGAATAAGCCAGCAAGCACTTGAGGGTCCCGCCGAGCACCTGAATGAGATAGAGGGGCGGAGCGCCAGAAGGGGGTCTGGGGAAGGTGAATGGCCTTCTTTTTGGGTCCAATTTGTCTCTTTTCACCCTGCTCGCCCTGCTCCGGCTCTGACAGATGTACAAAGAGGGAGCGGCGCTGGGCCACTCATCCACATACGCCCGTGAGCAGCTGTCACTTTTGTCAGACAAGTTAATCAAACAAATGCCACCGTACCTCCCTTTTTAACAAGGCGGAGGGAAAGCGGGATGGAAGGGGGCTGTAAAGGGTGATAGAGACCTGAGAGATGACATGTGTGTCCTCGATCAATTCACCCTGCCAGCCCTCATCAATAAACCAGCGGGACCTGACAAAGGAGAAGTCTCTATTAAACTTGTATTTCCTTCCTCTCAGGATGATCGTGGCTTTAGTGTCCTTAGCTGGCAAGGACGGTGCTGGGAATGCTCACAGAGGATGTAGAGCAAAAACGAAAGCAGGGAAACAAAAATACTCTCTCTCAGTAATTATTAAGGACTCTAAGCTGCTTACAGACTTCATTAAACGGCAGTGAAACCTTTTCAGAGCATGCTTTGAACAGTCACACACAGTCACTTTAACCTTTCCGGCTTGGCTGGCCTTTTTATTATCGTGAGCAACAACTATATCCATTATTTTCCTTCCTATGGCTTGTGTAATCCATTTACAGTTCTTTTACTTCAACCTAAAAGAGATTAATGACTAGCAATATTGTAGTCACAAGTCCCTGTATCACATGCAGTGTAACTCTGGATATTTCCAGAGTTGACTCTGACAAACTGTATGGGTGTAACACAAATGTCTGTATTATTTGCCACCTGCCTGCTCCCCAGTCTTAAATCCAGGTGTGCCACATATGTGAATAGAGCAGACAATTGTCCAGAGTGAATTTACAGCAAGTGAGTGGGAGTGTTGACGACATGTTATATTCCTCGTTAGTGCTAATCAGCTGTAACTAATACTTCCAGACTCACACCATGCATGCGGAAATGGCATTTAAACTGTTCATCGAGAAAGTTCTGTCAAACATCTGCCCAGAATATTTCCCCACTCGGTCTGTTGAGCTCAGGTCCAGCCCTCGGTTCATGCTGCTGCTGGACACAGATCCAAAATGCTGCGGCTTTCTTGCTACGGTGGGATCTCAGTGCGGAGTGTAGCTGCTTCGTAGTCTTCTTTGATTGCATGTAGTATTGATATCAACGCAAAAACAGTCATCATTTCGGAGCAGTCTGTAGCCTCCTACCCAGGTGTCACCGCTCGCCCAAACCATACAGTGTATTTCCAACATGTGTGAACACGTTGGACACAATGATCTCCTGTTGTATGCTGCATGTGTGAACAACCAAATGTGGAGTATATCCTGATCTGATTCTCTGTTCTCATATGTCCAGAGTTCATATGTGAACAGGGCTACATTGTTGTGGATGAAGGGTAAAGGGCATCTGTTCATTGTTTCTCAAAAAAAGCTAACTAATCCAAGAATCCAATTACAATCCCCTGTCCGCTGCCATTTCTCAAATATTTAAATGATGGATTTGATCTTTTCGCTGATGGCAGAAAAACAACTTGGCCTCTTTATTCTATCCTCACATAAATGAGTTGTATGAGCAGAATCTACATCTGACAGGCTGAGGGAGTTAAGTTTGCGTGTTGCCTGAGCTCAGTGTTGATTAAATTGTTCACTTGGCATGACTGTGGTGGCGGCGGTTCATGACCGGAGCCGGCAAAGTGGTGAAGCGTCCCCGGACAGCCAAGTGGTATGACTGCAGCTCTATCAACCGCTTGTCTGCTGGCATTCTCTGTCACCACTATAAACCCCCCACCCACTCACGCGCCCGCCAACAAACCCACCCACGGTGACTAACAGACATCAGTGGGGACAACAATCTCAAATTCCCCAATCTGTGTCTCAATCTGACCCCCAACCTCTCTCTGCTCCGTCACAGCCGTCCAGCAGTTGGTGAACAGAGCAAGACGGGAGCAGCAGCTGCGATTAAAAAGCTCTTTAACTGTCACACAGAAGTGCAATATCGCCACGCTCGAGAATCTGATAACTGCCCAAGGTCAACGGAAATACTTCAAATCAATCAATGAGCCGCGCTGCTAATCCCCTCCCGGCAAAGGCAGATTAAGTGTATAATTGACCTGTGTAATCCCAGTATCTGCAAGTCCAGCAGGGGGAAGGAATGGGGAAAGGGGGGTGGCAGCAAGACTCATTGGCTCTACAGCATCATCTCTATATTCCTCTTTCTTCCTGCTCTCCTTTCCCCACTTCCCCCAAAACAAGCTGGCGTGTTGCTTGCCTGGGCTGAGTGTCACGGGGCAGGAAGCTGTGGTATATCAGTGCAGGGCTGGATTTGGCTCAGGCTAAAGACATGGCTTTTTTTAATCAATGATCCCCAGGCTGCGCCACACTAAGTCCCCCCTTCAGTATCATTTAAGCACATCTGTCTTAATCCGGGCCTCTTCAGCCACTCTTTCAAGAACTAAACCACGGAGGGGAGGGGGGAAGGGTGCAGGGGAACCAAATTAATTTCTCACTATTTCCCTAACACACACACACACACACACACACACACACACACACACACACACACACACACACACACACACACACACACACACACACACAAGCATCTCATACCAAACAAAATGCCAAACTACATCATATAAACTCAAGATGTGTAAATAGACCAAAAAAGCAAATAAAACACTACCTTTCTTATTTTGACAACTTACTATATATGCTGCATGAATAAATGTACTGCAGATAAAGACAATACAGACAACAGAAACATTCTGCAAGTCAAAAGGTTTCTAAGGAAACTATCCAACTAGTATTTAGCCAAAGACAAACGCTACATTGGACATTTTAAGGTCTTATTTATCATGATGTTTCATTTCAGTAAATTGTGTGTCTCAACTTATTCATCAGTCTGCCGTCTGTTCTCAGCGGACTGCGTTATAGCATATACATATTTTTTTTTTTTAATGAAGCCCACAAATGCTACAGTACCTGTAACAAAGCCAACAAAACAGCTGGACAGCTGCATTGAGACCTTAAATCAAACTATCTATCTTATCTGGGGTTGTGTTATGGTGGAATCAGGCTAAGCATTGCAGTGCGAATGACATCCCTAACCCCGCCACTGTATTCCCAGGTCAGATGAGATCTGTTATCACTCCATTGTGTTCTGAGCCTGACTCATCCACCATCCAGGTCTGTCTGTCCACAGACACAGCCCCAAACCTTCATGTGACATGAGAGAAAGACTCTGGAAATAAATGGTAACACCTGTGATGTGTTTTCAGCAGAAACTTGTGGCTCATTTTTTCCTGTCAATGCCAGCATGCAAAAGTAACATTTTAAAAATGAGTCCATTCTAAAGTATGTGTTTGAAGAAAAAATGAAAAATATTTTCAAATGTGCTTAATATGATCATGACCTGAGGCAGAAAATAAGCACATCTTCACAGTCAACCTCTCTGCAGGGGATTTCAATGTAAGTTTAATCATGATGCTACGGACACCTGCCGTCAGATCAATTTTCACAACAGTGGAACATATAATATTACAACTACTCCATGATTGGATTGCTAGTCAGGATTGTGATGGGTAAATAACATCAAGTACAAAAGTAACACATTCTATGCTTATGAAGGAGTAAAAATGACAAATCTTTATGACTGGTCAGAGAACTGGGTCAAATATCAATTAAAAATGTCCTGCTCTGACAAGCCCCCCAACCCGCCAATGTCTAATACCCATGTCAGAACATGGGTATTAGCACTTTTCATGTCTCGGATTATGATTCATTTCTTGAGAAGCTGTTGTTTGTTTAACATTACCAGTATTAGAGCACATATGGGCCTGTCTGCTCTCCCTCTGGATGTCAAATTGTGAGGGTTGACACATATTTAGAAATGATGAAGGCACAGTGACATAATCTGCTTACTGTGGCTGATATTGGAGGGCATCTTGAGACACTGTATATGCATGTCATAACCCCAATTAAAATGACATCTAACCTTCGGCTTATTGTCTAAACCAAACATGTTTAAGAAACCCAAATTACTTTGAGGCAGATGCAAAGTGTCTTCACTAAGCCTGTGTTCCATCTCCTACATTTAACCTTGAATTTTATGAGGCAGGATCAGATTCGATTGTGTTCTGTCCAGTTGGCTGGAACCAGACAAACACACTTTGCTGTTCTTCGATTTGGCAGGGATGTGTGAAATGAAACATGCTTAAAGGACTTGTTGATGTGATTTGAAATGTAATCTCTTTACAGTCAACTATTATGGTGCTGCGATACTTGATGGGGTTCTTCCATTCTACATCATGACCCACTGAAAGATTTAAAGACTTTAATCTTGTCAATCAGCATAAAAATAATGTGTCCTGGTGGGTCACAAAAACATCATAAAATGTCTTTCTAGCCTTGGAAATGTAAATGGATTATATAGAAAGGGGTGAAAATTGTTTTTCAAACACTTTGTTGTTGTTGCAGTTTCTTTTTGCTCTTCTTTCTTTCTTGTTTATGCCTTTGTTAATATTGATTTTATTTATCTTTTTAGAATTTCTAAAGGAATTCTAGAAAACTGATGAACAAACTGATTTGTGAAATCAGTAATCTCACCCTGATGTCAAATGTGTGTACAATTTGTAAAATTGTGAAACGTGCTTTCCTGTAACAGAGACAATGAGAACTCTATTTCAGAACCGCAAACTTTCCAAAGGCATTTATTCAAATTTATGGTGGAACGAAATTATAGGAAAAGTCCTATCTATGTGGTGAGCCGCCTCATTGTGAGCATGTATAGGAGACAAGTTGTAATCCTCACCAGACAAAACAGATAAACACATGAAGTCAGCAGCGGGAGGAGGGGCCGACTAACAAAGCAAAGATTAAGGGGAGTCCATCCTGACCTTATTTTAAGAGGATGACCCCCCCACACCCCCAACCCAACACACAATAATAAACTTAACTAGGAAATAAAGTCATCTGATTTGTACAGCATATCTTACATTTTTAATTGAGTTCATGACTGACTTTTCCTGTTTTGAGTGTTTCTTTTACAAATAAATTGATCCTTATCTCATACTCGAGTGTTTCAGGTTTTATTTACTGCCAGTTTGAGCCCTCTTTTAACACCATGTTTTACTCTGCCAAGGAGGCTTTGTTTCATTGAACAGATTTCCCAAAACCTTGGATGGAGGATGGACTGAAGAATAGAACCGAGTAGACTACATTCCTTTTTTAATGTGGATACAGTTAAAGGGACAGATCCAGGAATGTTTTAATGTCCATTAACTTCTACAGGAATAATGCATGGATCTTGATGAAAACAATCAGGCGTATGGATGAAGCCTGATTGAGTTAAAAGTAAGAGGCCTTGGCAGAGGTATGTGTTTATGTCTATGTTAATATGGAAGAAACTAATTTGCGATGATAAGATATTAGTTATGGTTCACGGGCAATCTATAGGTCAATATTTTTGTGGCCCTTGCAGTACTCTACCTCCATGAAAATCTTCCAAATGTTATACAAATCTAATTTGAATACTGTAACAGTGTGATGACAACATAAAGACATAATGTATCCTCTCTATTTTGGTTTTGTAGAATCAAACTGGGATGCAATGCAAGGTTCATGGCATGTAACTGTAAATGACTCCTAATGAATGATTAAAAGACAGATAGAAACACAGCTCTGCTATTATGCCTAGAGACAAAGGAAAGAATGAGAGAGAAGTAATGAAAAAGGGTGAAGTGACAAGAAAAGCACAACAGAGCTGCAGAGAGCAGCTAGAGACACCTTCATCGGCCTCGGTGGCGCCGTGGGGAGAACTGATATGGAATGACAACAAAGAGAAGCCAGGGTGAGACAAATCCCAGCAGAAAGGCTCTTGTGGAGGAAAAAAGGATACATGGCAAAGCAGCGGGTCAAGATGCAGCATCAAACAGCAAACATCGACCACTGGACACCTCTCTGTCACCCTCCGTCAGGACAACCGAGAGGAAGACGATAGGAGACGGATTGCACCTCAAGGCCCTGCTTCATCACAATGGCATGGACAGATAGATGAAACTGTATACAAACCTACACTGTTCAGTCTGCAGAGAGTCAACCATGAACACGCACAGTCAGGATGCAGAGGTGACAGTTACATCAGTTGCAGAGCGTTACACAACCTGGATGAGGTCCCCGTTTTCAACTGTTGTTTGTTTTAGGTCATCAACCCTTCAGCCCTCATTAAAATAGACATATTTGCAGATAATTCATTACGCTATTTATTATTCATTCAATTGTCTGTTAATCATGTAAAAAAATAATTATTGTGAACCTGGGAGCTGTGTTCTTGGTAGCAGCAGGTCCCACTGCCCTGTGGGCCCAACACTTGCAGGGATAGGTAGTGGGGTTGGATGCACTGTTTGGTGGCAGGCAAAGGCAGGGACCTAGGCATGCTGACTCCATTCATCATAGACTGGTTCTACGGTGATGGAATGTCACCTCTCCAGGGACCAGAGCTAGAGTAGCGGTGGAGCAGTACTATCTAGATCTAGATCTAGATAGATCTTAACCAAATCTATGTAAATCAACACCTGGAAGAGGGATGGACTCCTTTTCTGGAGTTTCCCAGGCTGAAGGTGTTTGGCAGTGTAGGAATTTTCATGAACCCATAGCTGAATGCTGCTGACTTTCAGGAGTCATGTGGGAGGCACTGCAGGAGTATAGGGTATTGGGGCAGTTTCTATGGGCCATCAAGAACTTATATATCTGGAGTTAGAGCTGTGTCCATATATTCAGCAAATCAAACATGTTTTCAGCTGGTTCGACCAGGGCTGCCATTCATCACTGATTCTGTGTGTGATGCCCCAGGAGGAACTTTAAGATGCTGCTGAGGAGAGGGACTACTGGGATGCTGGGATGAATGGATGGATGGATGGATGGATGGACAGACAGATGAACAGTCAGACAAAAGACAAACAGATGGACAGATGTTGATGCTGTGTTACCAGATGTAAGTAATTTAATTGGTGAGTGTGTTATCACAACAGACAGAGCTAATGGCCAAACATCAAAGATAAGATCCAAATGGAATTATCTTAATCATTAAGTAATGATTTTAAAATACAAATAAAATAAAAGGAAGTCAGGTAAATAAATTAAAGAAAACACAACACACCAATGAATGCATGTTTTGGATTATTTGAAAGGAGGAGACTGCTGTCTGTCTGAGCAAATTCCAAGTCCAACAAATAGAGATAATGGCATAGATGATTTTTTCACGATATCTCAGAAAGACTTCACTTTGGTTAAGATTCTGAGAAGAAAACACATTTGTTTGTTCCTGATCACTTGGAGATCCAAGATTACCCCCCATAATCTTCCAGATTACTGCTGTGGCAGTATTCTTACAGCATAGTATGGTGTGTCCCCAGAAAATGATTTTGCTCAAGGGGTTAATCAGCTAGACCTGGATATATCCCCTATCTGGATCATTTTAAGTTCTAGATGACAGCCTTAACACTGAAGAAAATCTGGGATCAACTAATAAACTGATTGTGATATGCCTGAGAGAATGAAGGAGTGTGCACTGTGTTGTTGATTGTTAGAAGATCTGATTGCATATTTAAAAGTTTAGTTTTATGAACTGTGGCTCAGTTTGGTCCGAGCAGCCACTAGCTGGCAAGAAACCTAAACACAGGACTTTGAGCCAGAGCAAGTATCCAATATGTCAATCAGAATCTTTCCTCAAAACACACAGTGGTGGTGTGTGATGAGTGTCAACACATAGGCACACATTGTTTTCTATATAGACGACGACACATTCTAGTGACTGTATTACGACTACTTCCTCTCTCTGTATGATGTGTCCATGGCGAGACATGGGTGGTACGTTGCACTTTTACAACTAAAAGATTGGGCTATTATTAAAATGGGCCAGCTCTGTCTTTTCAGAGAGTAACTCACAATTCACTAACCTGAGAGTTTTAATGCTTCTTTTGAAAGTAGCTAATGAGACGACCTGTTTGTAAGTCCTGAAAATGAAAATAAGTACAGAATCTGTGGTAGGGGGCTGCCTGTAAACAAGCACCAACTTACAAAGTGATCTTTTGTGTCCTTTTTTCAATTGATTAACTTTTGTTTGCTGACTCAGAGAGACAGAGAGCTGCTTAGGATAATCTCTCCTCAAGATCACCACAAAGTGCACTCAAACACCATGATCCAAAAAAGTAAACAGCGAGGAGCAGAGAGGAGGAACACGCCGGCCTGCTGCGTGCTGTGGCTCAATATGCAACTCACCCTGCTGCAGGGATTGTTTTCACACATTTTTGGGAGAAATCCTCCAGTTTAACCCAAGAAGAGGCTCAGCAGAGAGGCTTAGAGATTTACTGATTGTTTTGGTGTTACTTGACCTCATCTCACGTAATGGAGGCAAACAGTGTCATGGGACTGTTTTGCAAGTTGATTACAACTTGAGTTGATTACAGTTTGTCAGCTATGGAGAAGGACACTGATGCAACCGTACAGCCAGCAGTCACTAAGTGACTCTCAAAGACCCAATAAGACATGAACCTGCCTGAGATATTGGCAGCAGGGCTAGTTAGAAGTCAAAGCAGATTTAAGTATTTCAAACTTGCCAGACGCACCTTCAGGCCCGACAAAACAAACCCAGTTTTATTTACCTTGTAGCTGAGATCCCAAAGACACCAAATATATCAGAATACGTTTATAAATCATGTAAACAAGATCTGAAATATTTTTATTTGGTTAATATTCGCAAACCAATAAATTCCCATCACCTTTACTTTTGAATATTCATCTTCACTGTTAATGTGGAATAAATGCTTACTTAATTATGGGAAAAGTTGAAATATAGGGTACCCATAGGATACCCATGTCTATGTTACAACACGTTAGCCCAAGACCACTTCCCATGATAATTGCTGGAGTGACCCTGTAAGATCTGGTTAAGAAAAAAAAATCATTAATATCGTCAGTAATGTCACGCGCAGTTTGGCAAATCAAATCCTGTCAGGTAGCAAATCATGTAAAAAGAATATCAAGTTCTAAAAACTGTCTGAAATTGACAAGTCACTCTAACTGTTTTGCATTCTGTCCAGATTAAAGCTCACATGTACGTGGAGAAGATTTCTGGCAGTTATCACATGACTTTAATCATTTGACTTTGGTTCACTTGACTGATGGGAGTGACCTGGATTTTTTTTTTTTACTTTTTTTGACTTGACCTTGATCTGCTCCTACAAGTGATCCCGGTCGAGTGAATTAAACTTTGTCATTATTTATCCTTCAGTAGGAGGTGCTGTGGCTTACTTACATCAAATAATCTCTCTACGTACACCTCCTCAGTGACCTTCTCCCGCAACATGTCCTGGGAATGGCGAACAAATGTCACATAACCATCAGCAACGTCCATCCCTGGCTTCTGCAAGGAAGAAAAAAGAGCGAGAAAGAAGAAATAAAGAGTAAAAAAAATGCTCAACCAACTGGTGGAGTGTAATTGAAATTAAATATGCAGAAACATTACACAAAAATACAAATGTTCCTTTGGAAGCATATAGAATAAAAATAAAATAACTATGGCAAACTAGAGAAGGGAAGTTCTAAAGAACTTGTGAATGCTGCTGTTGAGAAGTTGATGCCAAATGTGCATTGCTAACTGTGAAAACGATGAATAATGCCAAGGATACATGACAAATGGGAAATAATTTAGGGTTTGTTTAAAGGCCAAACTGAATTGGTGGCTTTAATTTACTATTAGTAAGTATTATCAATATTTGTCACATCTGAAGTGCATGAAGCATCCTGAAGTTGGGCGAGAATGAAGGATTCTAAATATACTATAAGCTTGGAGCCAAACTACAATGGTGGCTTGACTTTGTGTTGAGAAGCAGCTGATGGAGTATGAAGAGATGTTACAGTGAGAATAAAACAAAATGAGAATGAATGGGACTGAAAATTTAAATAAATCTCAAAATTGAATTATTCAAAACGAGTTTCTGGCTTGAATGAATAAAAAGATAATAGTTAAATATTGAAAAATGTTGGCAATCATGCAGGCCTGTGTGTATGTATATGGTCATGTGTGCATGCTTATGCATGCATATTTGTCTTAATTTGTGTGTTTGTGTGTGTATTGAACTGCACTCATTGATAAATCTGCCACTCAGTGTTGGCCAAATTGTAATCGGTTGCCCTGGTGATGGTAACTAAATTTGTCGTGGTAACCAATAGACTGAGTAGATTAAATAGTTGAGGCTCCCCTCACAATATCTTCAGAGTCCAATCCTCAGAATTTTAATTTGAATGCTAGTAGAAAGCCCGATGTTTCCAAATTTATACCATGGTCTGGGGGAATACTCGATTCTGATTGGCTGCAGGGTGTCCATTAACCCCTGACATATGGACACCAACTAAGTAGTTCCAGTCAAATTGTCTGGTCACCGCTCTAAATTAATGCGCTAGCTGGAGTATCAGCCTGTCAACAGTGAGTGTAGTCCGTCAGTCCTTCAGTGCCTCTGAACACCACAGGATGGCGACTGTAACCCACAAGCTGCAGAAACACACTTCCCCTCTAAACTTACTGATACTTTGTATCACATAAGTGAATAATCTCACATCCCGTTCGCTGTTCAACTCTCTACTTCAGGCTGCGGCCACAGTAACGTTACACACGGCCGATCATTTGATCGTGAAAATCTTGATATTGATTTGGGGACAATGACATGCTCCTCCTTGAACCGGCACCTTATCGTGGTGGAGGGGTTTGAGTACCTGAATGATCCTAGGAGCTATGTTGTCCGGGGCTTAATGCCCCTGGTAGGGTCTCCCAAGGCAAACAGGTCCTAGGTGACAGGTCAG
>OMLP01045807.1:0-22642 GCA_900302685.1 Spondyliosoma cantharus
ATCAAATGTCAGTATAGTCTACTAATTTGAAGACATATTTGAATGTGTGAATAACTTTAAGTTAAATGGCTTCAGATGTTTAAGCTTTGGTCATGACCACACCTCTTTATCTCTATTGAGTTGCAAAGGAGCCTCATGTTCCGGAAGTAGGCAATTTTCTATTTTAATGTATAACTAATTTGCAATTGTACTGGCCAGACTTTGTTTTTAAAATAAATGTTTTAAAAAAATCCCATTGTTTTTCCCAACTTGGAATTTTATTTTTTTTCATACTTTTTATTTTTACCCTGACAAATATTACTGAACACAGAATAACTGGGGTTTTGTGGATAAATAAATGATACTACATGGTAATGTTATGGATGTCACTTCTACATATTCTAATTTAATTTCTGAGAAATCACGTTTTTCTGACAATTCGATATGTCTAATGACACAAAATACAACAGTACCCATGAGCCTCAGTATCTGTTACTATGGCAACAACACTGCCTATATTCAGTATCATATTATATTTAGTCCAGAGGGGCGGCTGCATTTTTTTAACATAATACTTCACCATTGTTGCTGAAGTTATCGAAAACGTGTATACAGTCGACGACAGACAACAGAAGCTTGCCGATTGGCTGTTTCTTGAGGCAATGTTCGTATATGATGGGAACTTGAAAGCTCTGTGACATTGCCGTTATTCAGCCATTTTGTTTTCTTGCGTTACTCTGGTCAGCTGCTGCTGAGCCAGGCAAAGCAATTTTCTGTGGCTGTGCGCGTGTGAATTCGAGGAGCTATTGGTGAGAAGTGGGAAAGTTTCACAGGACATTTTTCATCTGCTAGCTACCAGTTAGCACCCTCCACACTGCGGTGGACACCACATTGTGTAGAACCTGCTCCCGAGACATGAGGTGCCGCGAAAGAGGGCACCACACTTCAAGCAGGGGAGAGAGGAGTGCGACGGGACGACTGTTGCACCACGGCCTACTGAGCTGGTGAGTGCTGTTAAGCTAACATAAACGACCAAGTTGTATTTTGAGACGGATATTGATTGAAATAGATTAAGTGAAGGTTAATGGAGAAACGCTGGAGAAATTATTAATTTAATGCAAGTGACAAACTGTCACCAGGAGGTGACTCGACTGTATTAGCTACCATATTAGCTACCAACGTAACATCACTTGGCCAATCAGAAGGGAACTTGAGTTAAACATAGAGTTGTATGGCCTTAACGTTACCCAGTTTGAAGTAATAGTCTCAAAATACAGATTAGTTATTAAATACAGATAAGTTATTGTGATAAATTAGATTAGGTTGCTAAAATTTCTATATTTGCTTTTGTGTTGTAGGTCACAGGGCGAGATGCTTTGGAAGTGTGAGTATTTCCCTCTTAACTGTGAAAAGCGAGCACAGTTATTTAAACATTATAGGCTAAAAGTACATTTAACCCACCATCACACCAACACTCCAAATCAGCAACCAAGTACAGATGTACCAATTAAATTTAGCTGTCTCTCATGTGGATTTGCTGAGTTTTGTTCTGAGACTGACTGCTTTACTCACCTACGTGCTGCACACTTAAAAAGTAAACCATGAAGTCAGGTGGCCTTATAAAGACTGTAACTTTGAAAGCAGTGTCTATTCCACTTTCAAAGCGCACAAGAGTAAAGTACACAAGGAACATAATTGGAATCAGAAATCATTGGTTGTGATTTTGTAAGGCATGACAGTAATGCTGCACAAGAGCAAATGTCACAAGCTGATGATGTTGAGGAGTTCGAAGAGGTGAGCGAAGAAGCCAGTGAGAGTGATCTTCGTGATTTAGAGAAACAGCTTGAGCACAACTTAGCTTCTCTTCTATTAAATATGCAAACTGTACTGAACATACCAGAGAGTGATGTGCAAGAAGTAGTACAACAGCTTTGTGAAATCAATAAGATGTCACAGCCACTTCTGCATAACAGAGTGAAGGCTGTATTAAAGAAATATTACATTGACATGGACAAAACTGTTTTGAGAAAGGTTACCAGTGCCGTGTCAGAAAGTAACATGATGACATTTTGTGACAAAGATGGATCCTTAGGAACTGCTAAAAGGAGAGCAGCCTATGTACACAGAGAGTTTCCACTGGTAAACTCCTTAGAATATGTAGTGGAAAAAGGTAAAAAAAAACACTTGCATATGTCCCCATGCTCCAGAAGTTGCTTAACAGAACTGACGTGCTAGACAAAGCTGTTTCAGATAAAGTCCATACCCTACAAGAATACAGATCGTATATAGATGGACAGTACTTAAATGAAGACTTTCTTCTTGCAAGGGACAAGTTCACAATTGCGCTTGGCATTTGTCTATAACTTTTTTCTTAGATGGCTGTGCAACCGAAATTAACCATGAGGGTTATTGTCTCTCAGCTCAACCCATCCAGAGTGGGGATCGTCTTGGAAGGGAGCGTGGTGCTGGATGAACTGGCTAACCTGCCTCAGATCTTCTGTTTGGTTTTCGGACTGATTTATGTCCTTCACCTGGACTACCCCAAGTGCATGAAAAAACACTTTTCAATTCACTTAGCAGGTAATTCTCAACCTGGGTAGAAGTGAGCTGGCACCCAAAATTCAAATTTTGAAAAATCAGCTTACAGTGTAAAACGGGGTTCCGAGTAGTTAATTTGGTCCAGATTTAGTTTGTAATGTTACACTTATAGAATAACATGTTTGCACTGTTTGTAGTGTATGCTTTATAGTATTTGCACTGATTTGCTGATTTGCAGTTTGATTCCATTCTGTTTTACAAGGTCTTATTTGATGCAGACTGTGATTAAGAATGGTCAATTACATATATTGAGTTTTAGTTTCCTTTCAGGTAACGTTACATAATGTGTAATTGATTGGTAGGAGTTTTAACTTTTCCCCAACCCCGGTGAGAGGCAAGTCAGGGGGGATGGCTAGTTTCAAGCCCTGTAAATTACTATAGCTCTCATATATAATCTCCTCAGTCACCATCATATTTTCTTAATATTTACACATTTCTCCCATCATTACTGGGGCCAGGGCAAAGTTAAGCCTCCTACTGTATGCACCACACTAACATTGTTTGTTTATGCACAATTTACAAATGTTGGTGCTCTCTCAGAAATGAAGATATGCTGTTATCCGCTGATAAAGTCTGCTATTGCGCTTAAGTGCGCTAAAACTTTTTATTTATTGTTTATTCATAAAAGTTTTCTTTTTATACAGTTTAGTTTTTTTATTACTTGTGGACTTTTAATTTCCTATTGTAGCAAACAGAGACAATGTACATTTTTTATTTTCAAATATTTTTTCTGTATTCAGTGAATGATACATTAGTGTTAAATAGATGTTTATTGTTGGTTTAGTGTTGGTATCATGGTATTTTGTAAAACTGACTTGAATCAACTTGTAGGTTTATGTGAAATGTGCCATTTATTGTGCTAGTTTAAAAAGAGGTCAAAGCCTGCCTAATGTGATGGCTGAGCTTTAGAGTGCAGTGGGGTTGGGCCGTCATACATAGACAAGAGCATACAGCCATGCCAACAGCCTTTGAAGGCTCTTCTTTAGCACAATGTTGCTTTGAGTCAAATGCTCGTGTCAGCATGCTTACATGCTCACAATGATAATGTGGAAGTCCACATGAAACTGAAGGCAAATTGCTATTTGCCTCTGCATATTTACATTGTTCAGTATGGGAGAAAGTTACATTTTAATGTGTTATTTAATGTGTTAAAAGGCAAGGGGTCAGCTGGCGCAAGGTCTACTAGTGCTCTGTTATCAGCCTACCTCAGCCTCACCTCCACATGACTCCATTCGAAGCAGCAAAAGAATGGCTTTCAAATTGCGCCAACCGCTAATATTTACAGAGGAATTAAGAGCACACAGCAAAGTGGGCTGCAGTTGTGTGAAGTCAGTAGAACATCAGCAAACCCATCACTGACAGAGAGCTCTGAAGTGGTCAGAAGTTTGATAATATATACACAAAGTATATCATGCTTCACAACTAATTCTTTCTGCCCTAATGAGAATATTCAAGCAAATGGTTTGTGAGCGCCAAGTGGTTTAACTTGTCATGCTTATTAGTGTAACCTGATGAAAAGACAAGCTACTTTTTTCATGCGGACATGACTGATATATGTTTTTTAACCACTGGTGGTCTTCTTCAGGTCTAAGTAAAATGAACACAGCTATATCATATGTACAATAATGAAACATCACAGGCACAGCGTAATATCCTAATTTCACCCAAATAAACCATCTAACCTTTTCTGTAGTCTTTTGTCTTAATGTAATTAGACACACTGTATGTATGGGTGTTAAGGATAGTTTGTCTTTCCCCTTGCTTATTGTTTTAGAACTTTCTAACCCTCTTCCATGTTACATTTCATTGCAACTAGGCTATAACAAATGTTGAGTGTCATGTTTTAGGGCACTTACTCAGACAGAGCTACATCTTGTTCCTTTACCCTTGCATATCAGAGGTCAACAATCATACAGTGGCAGACTTAAATTTTACACCATCCCAAATATCCAAATAGTTTGAATAGAACTGCTTTCCACATTCCACACTTCTCTACATGTGACCGTCTACAGCAATCAGTGTTCACAAAGGTCCTTATGCAGCCATGGGAAACACAAAGGGCAAAGGCAGGAGAAAGCCCACAACACTGGAGCTCTGCAGAGAAAAGCTTCTTTACACGTGTAAAGGGATGCACTGATGTTCTATGAAGTGGATAAAGTATATCGAATCAGAGTGAAACCGCCTTATCGTGTCTCTGCTCTCATGCTTAGTGATGGAGCTCAGTGTAGCATGTCCTGTAAATCCCACCAGAAGGGAATTAACCTGTTTAAATTAATAACCGTTGCTTCCTGCCCGCCCACACGCTTTTTGATTCATATTTCACACCCTCACAAGCCTTTGTTCTTCAAGCTGGAGAGACATACACAGGGGGAAATACTTTAGCCTCAAAATGTCAGTCGCTGCTCCTTCCTCGCCAGCTGCTCAGAAACACTGTTGTTTTCATGCTGCTGTATTTTTATCCTCCTCCCCTCCTTTCTTTATCTTCTCCTGTCTGCTCTTTTTGTTTTAAATGTTTTATATTGTGCCAGGGAGATGGATTTTCTTTGTCTCTATACTGCACCATTGTTCAAGCTTGTTTATCTTTGTTTTCCTCTCTGTACAACTCAATGCATGGAGATTCATTGTATGGCACAAACTCATAAGCCTCCTTTGACTTTGTTCTCTCCAACAATATTTTGGCCTGAATAAAAATCTGAATAAAATGATCTCCCTTAGAAACCCATAATCTATAACAGTGGAGTCTTTGTCTCTGGGTATGTGTGTCTTTTTGAGGTATTTTGATTTTGGGGTGAGCTAAAGCTCAATAGTTGGGAAAGGCAAAGTGACATGATCAAATCCCGTCATTTAGGAATCTGAGTGGGAACAAAATAAACAAGTCATTTTGCCACATCATGCTCAAGCTTTATGAATTGATGTTTTTAAACACTAGATAATCCAATTACTAATTATTATTTACTGTAGGCTGATTACTGTACATGGTCAAATCTGCCCCAAACTTCACATTACATATGAGTCCCAGTCTGAATGCGCTAACATGCCAATAATCAGTTAAGTCATATTGCCACCCAGTAACAGGAAATGTTTTATATATTGATGTACTCTGAGCAGGATAACAGGATCCACTTCAAACTCGATCTGAACATTTTTAAGGTCTCGTTGATGCTGAATGTGATGATTTTCAGTTTTCCTTGAACAGCTTCCTTGAGCTGCGACCAGAAGCTCTATAGCAGGGGTCACCAAACTTTTTGAAACTGAGAGCTACTTCATGGGTACTGAGTCATACGAAGGGCTACCAGTTTGATACACTCTTCTGAAATAACAAATTTGCTCAGTTTGCCTTTAGTTATATATGATTATTAATGATTAATGATACTAATCTATGTGAAGACACTGATCACGTTGATGATTTCTCACAATAATTATCAACAATGACTTAACAAGGTGGGAAACGGATAATATCAATATTCAATTTTCATTTTTAGAACAGGCCTGAGGGCTACTCATGTGGTCCTTGGGGGCTACCTGGTGCCAACCGTGTTGGTGACCCCTGCTCTATAGGTTGCTCTGTGGGTCCGTTAATAGGTCCTCAAACACGATTTTGAGCCCAGGAGGCTGAAATTTGGCATGGAGGTAGGGCTTGGCGATAAACATTAAAGAATTTCCCAATTTGGGATTAAAATAGTTTATATACAAAAAAAAGATAGAATAGTAAAATGACAACTGATCAAACCATAAAATGGTGTTATCCTTCCAATGTGTAAACTTGGTTTAAGCTGGATGACTTGTAGGGAGCCATTTTATTTATTTTTTTACTGCTGTGTTTTTACAATTCCCCAGCTACTTCATTTGTTTTTACAAGAATGCTGCAACACTGTTTTTGCTGCTCACTCCAGAAATGCTTTGTGGACTACAAAACGTCACCCTACTTGCTAACTGCATGGGGAATGAATGTGTTTACATGTTTGGTCCAATCTTTTAAACCTTACAATGATATTAGATTACTATTTATTAAGGTGTCTCAGTTTCACTTCCCCTGTTACTTACCTCCCTCTCTCTCCATCCTTAATTTGCTCTTTGATACATCCTCCTCAAGATAGACTGCACGTCATCAAATGTGTTTTTCCATTTTCCGACACAGTAATTTGTTTCAGATACTGAACCTTTTGTACAACCTGCCATCCTCCAACACTCCTGCTTCTCTGTCCTGGATTGGATAGCTGTGCCTCTCATTGCCTGCTCCTCACCATTAACTGGCCACTCATCCTGACACTTGGTTATTACTCTGTATTGCAGACTTGTCGGACACTTTACTGCTCCCTCCCTCACTCATTTTCATCTCGCATTCACAGCTCCACTCCAACTCTGACAAAGGCAACGGTTCTGTGAGATACATCCTGTCTGGCGAGGGGGCTGGGTCTATCTTCATAATTGACGAGACATCGGGTGACATCCACGCGGCCAAGAGCCTGGACCGAGAAAGGAAGTCCCAGTATGTCCTACACGCAAGGGCAATTGACCGGAGGACAAACCGCTCGCTGGAGGCAGAGTCAGAGTTCATCATCAAGGTCCAGGATGTCAATGACAATGCTCCAACATTCCCTGATGGACCCTTTTCAGCAACTGTGCCTGAGATGACTGATGTTGGTAAGCCAGGAGCCCCACACTCCCTGTTTTACACACAGACTTAGTCTGCACACACAGGTGTAACTAAAAACTTTTAAATTGCTCAGTTAAGTGACGTTACATTTCCATAAGCCACAATGGTGAGTAAGCATGCATAATACCAGAGGCCTTGAACTGATTCACCTAATGGGATAGAGTAATAATAATGTTGCAAGTTACATCAGTAATTTTTATGTTATGGCATGTCAAATGTCTGCCTTGAAGATAACAAGATCTACTAAGCAAGTAATTAAATCTTGCACAAACTAATATCATTTTGCAGTATAAGTAGGGGCAGCTATGGCTCAGGGGTAGAGCCAGCATCTTGTCATGGGAAGGTCAAAGTGTCCTTTGGCAAGATACTGAAACCCACACTGCTCCTGATGTGCTGATCGGAAAAGATGAAAAGATGAAACATGATGCTAAGCTTTTCTGTCCATAAGCCTAATTGTCATTATTAGTATAACACAGTACATTACCAGTAATGTGTTTTTTGGCTTGACCGCAACAGTGCTTCCAGCCTGACGAACCTGTTGACCAAGACAAGACAGTCCAGTAGAGATTGCTCACTGGCTGTTGGCCTTTTCAAAAAGCACCTATGCAAACAGTTGGAATGTTGGGTGGAGTTTCATTTTCCAGTGGGTTTCACTGAGGTTCACTGACAGTCAAGACTTGAAGAATGACCAAATTGTTGGAAATGAGAAAGAGGTGTAAGATGATACTATCATTGATAATATAATATAATGTAAGATGATAATATCATTGATCTTATTTTTAGAGGCATACTATGCAGACATTGAAGTCCGTTTAGATTTTGGCACTGAATCCCCACCTAAATGAGATGGAAGACAGAGAGAGAAACTGTAGCGGAGCCCCTTCGCAACATAAATACAACCTGTGGAATTCCCGGGATAGATTTTGAAACATGTATATCATTTTTGTATTGGGTACTGCTATAATTGTTTATTTTTTTCCGCTACTTTCAGTCTAGAGGAGAGACCTCTCTTTGTCATGAAGCTGTCATTGGTTAGTTATTGACTTACTCTCTCAACTTGCACAAGCATTTTCAAAGACCCTGCTTTGATTACAGTATGTTCTAAAGTCTGGTGAAGCGTTTGCAAGTGCAACAAGTATTTAAGGGCAGAAACACACACAATCTTTCCCAAGCTCTACAGAAGGTGCATCACTAGACCTACATATGTTTCCTAATCCACCTATTGTGTGTTTCCAAATTAACTATTCCTACATGGTTTAGTTATTAAAAGTGAATCATAAGTCTGCTAATTGTTTAGCTATGACTATGGTGCATTCATCATTGAGTCAGAAATGGTTCAATTGTTCAATATTTGGAACCCATATGCATTTACAGTAAGGATAAAAATCTTGGTATCATAAATATGATCATTCACTCCAACACGAAACTTAGCTGAAATGCATGTTAACATTTGTTTAATTGAAATGGAACTTAATTTTCTTAAAAGTCTTCCCTGACATAAAAAATGCATAAGAAGAATAATAAGGGAGAGCTAATCTTAATCGTTTTCAATGTATCATTTTTTATTTTATATCTAAAATCTGAATCAGCAAAGTAACTAGTAACTTTAATCATCAAATACGTTTAGCAGATAAAAAAAAAATGTTATTGGGCGTATGCGCTAGGCAAGAAACACTCTTTGGTTTGAATGGGCTCCGTCTTTGAATCTGGTGTCTACTTCATGTCTATTCAAATTGTGACCTAGTCTTGTTTTATTTCTTTTGTTTTAATGTATTAGCATTGTGATAAAACTATCTTAACAATGATCCACATTACCTCAGATATATAATCTGAAATGACCTTTGCTCATACTCAACATATACAGTATTTAATATCCCCTGTAGAAACAAACTAATAACTGATGAAATTCATATTGTTAACTCAGTCTGTTACTGCGACATTTCCTAGATTTACATGTATATAGAAGAACTAGATACCAGATGCAAAGATAGAGCCCATTCAAACCAATGAGAATTGCTTGCCTAGCACATACGCCAAAAAGGTTTTCCAGCTTCCAGTTATGCGGCCCATTGAATATGAACAGTACATCCTTAGACTTTAAATTGAAATATCATGTTTGTTGTTTTTTTTTTTTGCTTTTGCCAGCTTTACAATTAGTTTACAAGTTTACAATTATAAAAACTTAAAAAATACATAATATAAATAGTCATAATTGACCTTGTATGCAATTGGAGGTGTCCTGTCAACAGTTTTACAGAGGTTTCTTTTATAATGGTGCTCTGTGTAGCATCCCTGGCTGAATGATAATCTGGCTCTCTGACTGAAGGTTCACAAAGCCAGGTGCTAGGCAATACAAAAACTATGGAGAAAATGCAAAATTGGAAAAAAGGCTGCTCTGCAGCTTCAGCATTCCATCACACTGACCAACTACAGCAACCTCGAAGGTTCAAAATCCAAACTCTAAATTTCCAATGACTTTAAAATTACAGCCACCACTAGTTTGAGACATTGCATGCCAGGAGAGGCCAGCACATAGAGTATATAGGAGTTATATATTTATATTAGTCCTAAAACCTAGAAAACAGTTAAGGCTTTTCCACTTCCAGTTAACTTGGAACTTTTGAATGGGTTTTTGAAATGAATCTGTGTTTGTGGTCATGACGTTTAATGGGACATTAAACTTCATGACCATAAACACAGAGGCTCATCTACTCTGTCTTCACAGGTGGATTTGAGTTTCAGACTATTCTAATTTTACAACTTGTAGATCAATTTCAGTGTTTCCCACAGGATTTTATGAAACTATGGTGGGTGGACCACAGATCCTCTTGGGGGTCCAGAGGCATGCATCCACAGACATTTATCACATATTATAAGTAAAATGCATCAATCAGGTGCACTTTGAGAGAAAAATTAAGAGGCTATATCATAAAATACATAAATCATAAAATATGAAACGTAGAAAATATAAAATGTAGAAAACACTTAGCTTTGGCTCTGCTGTCTGGTGATTAGTCCAGTAATCACAATTCACTATATTATACAGCTTTAGCTACACAATGTTAATAGAAGCCTACAGGTTATAGCTACTGAATTGTGTATAGTATAGTGCAGGAGGAAGATTAGAGGTGGTGATGTTAAGATTATGTGACCGCTATGTAGTTTGTTTATAGGCTAATGTTAGCTTTTTACTTCTGGTGCTTGTATTTACACATCGAAATCATAAAAGTGTTGTTCATCTATGAAGATTATCTTGCTGAGCAAATTGTATTTTGCTGAGGGAACGATGCTTCTTGGTTAGCCTATAAAAACAATAAAAAATTGAAAAAATAAATCCTTGGGCACCAAGTATTGTGAAAGTATCAAATCTGGGAATCAGGAGATAAGCATATTCTCCCAGCCTTATTATATTGTATCTGTGAGCTTGTTATCACAAGTAGAAGCACTAAGTAAAAATATAAACAAAAGGAAAAGCAATCACTAACAGGAGATGAGAAAATTCTCAATAATTTATAATCCAATTTCACTCAAAGTGAATGAAGTACTGAAGTAGTGCTTCTGAAAAGTTGTAAATTGTGTAAAAGTTAGATTATAATGATTAAAGGTATGAAGTGTTTCTGACAGTACCAGAAACACACCGAGACGTTGTTCTTTCCATGCATACATGGCAGCATCACTAAAATTAATAAAATTAATTAACTAAAATGATGTTTCTCTTTAAATAATTTAGAGGAATTTAAAAACTCTAAAATACCTTTAAGAAGATGCACAAAATGACTTTTTTGCCATTGTTGGGGCGATACTGGCATATAGGTGAGATAAAGGGGATGTGATGAAAATAATTTTGGTGCCCCACATCCAACAATGCTACAAATAATGAAACACATACAAAAGTTAAAAAGAAAAAAAAAAAAAAGAACAAACATTCTGAATAGCTAAAAGTAAGAGAAGTACCGAGACAGACAAAAAGGCGAAAGTTTAGAAAAATCACAAAAAAACAAAACAAAAGAACAAAAGCAGCCACTGGGAATGATGTTTCATGTCTGTAGCATGCATGACCGTGTGCTTTTTCTCATGCATGTTTATTCTCCTTCAGGGACACCATGCTGCTCAGATTAGATAGATGATAGATTTTCATTGAAAAAATATTTTCTGGTCTAGAGATTAGTAGGCCATCCTCCCATTAATTCCTGCAATCAATCATGCAACATGACTTGGCCTGCAGCATTTCACAGCCTGTCTTTACCTCTTCATTATGAGTTCCTGTCTCTGATTCTCTCTATATTGATCGTATCTCTCTCACTGTCTGGCTTTCTCTAAGTCTCTTTTATCTTTTCCAAATGGTTCTCTCATTTTGCCCTCCATCACTCCCACTCTGCTATTCATCACACACATCCCATCTTTCACTCATTTCTGAACCTCTCTCACTTTCTCAGTGAGACTTATCCTCTCTCTCATTATTTCATTGTTCTCCAGTCTGCTTGACTCTTTTCTTAGCAGTTTCCCTCTCTTTTTTGATTGTATCTCCTCAGTAACTCTGACCTGCAGTATTCAAGGCATAAATGGATTTGTAGATTGAAGTAAATTGTGGGTGTAAAAGGCTGTATGTTAAAAATGTGTAGGATGAAAGGTTATTTTGTGATATTTAAAGTCTCTATAGCCGTGTTTATACTGGGCAATAATTGGCCGTCCTTTTTGCGGCTAGGTCCGCAGATTTAGACAGAAGGAGGGTACACTTATTTCCGCCTCCATTGCTGTGTAAATCCGAGACGTCAATGTGCCGGCAATTGCGTGACATGGCCGGAGGTGTCGATGACCTGCACTGTTTTAAAACAGGAAGCAGCTGATCACAGCAGTCAGTCCATCACTTCATCCGCGGACGTCAAGATGAGCAACTGGAATGCCGCTGAGATCCAGGAGATGCTAAACTCCAATGGGGTGCAATGTAAAGCTCTTATTTTGAAGACAAATTTGCTGTCACTGTTCACTGCCCAACTTCGTGCTTCACGTCACGTCACATGTTTACGCCTACCCCAGTGGCGGCTTTTGGAAAAGGAGGAATATTACACCTCCCATTTAGATAGACAAGGCGGCAGATTGTGCAGATTCTTAAAAGGGCTTGTGTCAGCCCTGTGATAGTCTGACCACATGCTCTGGTTTGTGCCCCGTCTCTATCCTAATGACAGCTGGGATTGGCTCCAGCCCTCTACAACCCTGCAAAAGATAAGTGGTTATAAATAATGATTTAATGGATGTAGGTTAAAGTTAGCAACAGTGTAGAAACATATGTCCTGCAAACAGATCACTGCTGAAGGGTAGTGTTGTTTATTAGACATGAAGACAGCTTAATGGATATAGACATTTACTTCTCCAACAATTTAATATTTTAAGCTCTGTATCAGACTGTATTTTGGCTTTAAAACATTAACTGGGAGCAGAGAAGCAGGGCTAAGTGTAAGGGTAGTATCAATATGTTCTCACTCCAAGCCTGTTAATTATTGCAGCTTGGTCCTGAACCTTCAGCTTGATACTCTTCATACCCCTTTCTAAAATAAAGTTTGCTGACAAATGTTTGACATGTTATGACTTCTTGAGTGTTATTAGCATTGTGAAACAGTCATGGTTTGGTTGGATCTGGGCACAAAAGTAGTTGGTTAGGTTCAGAAACATCCTCCCTTTCGTTAAAATAACTACGCTCAGCCACATTACATGACTTCTCTCGCTCTTTATACTACTTCACTAGAGGTGTGCTTTCCAGAACAAAAACACTAGAGGGGTGACTGCAGTGTACTTGTGACAAATTTAGCATAGCTTGAACTCGAGTATAACCAACATACATGACGGATAAATCTGGCATCGGAGTAGTGGAGGGGACACTTTTTGTTCTTGAGGTGAATTTGTCTGTGTCCAGTTTTCTGAGGCCCGGTTGACTGTTCATAGCAGGTGCTGACAAGAGCTCAGGATTATTATATTTTTGTTTTCAAATAAATTAATTGATTGATTTATTTTAAATCAATGCATTATGTGTTCTGGAGCAAAGGAGGTATCATGATAGCTGCCACCTCCTGACGCAAACCAGTCTCAGGTGAAAATGTATAAGATAACTATACTATATTATACAATAAATAACGCCTCTTAAATAGTGAGATGTCTAAAATGTGTCTGTGTTGACATCACATGATCATTGACTTTTGGCTTCGAGAACAAAAAACATAGCTGCCATTCCTTTTATTTCCAGTGAAAAATGCAATATTTTAAGATTTTGGATATTTTAAGAGCCTTTATTGTGAAACTACTACATTTTGCCCTGTGGACCAACGTAGCTATTATACATTTTCATCTGAGACTGGGTTGCCTGACAACTTGTAGCTAGGCTCTAGGAACAGTCATCTGGTGCTGACATTAATGACATAAAGCTGTAATGCAACAGCATTCCAGTGTCTGCTTTGTCTGAAATCAATTTCTACACTCATCAAACCCTAATGTGCAACAGCGTAAGTAGTTGCGTTGACACAATGCTAGCTAACCCGATACCCCGGATGGTTTATCACACAGAACCGTGTTGGAAGGTGTTGCTGGATGCTTTTTGTAAAAGGGCTGGCTTTTTTTAGCAAGAGAGTGCTGCCAACCGAGCACAATGGTAGATCAAACCAAAGACCAAAGACAGTCGAGAGTGGAGCAAAAACATTTTTTTTCCATCAAGAAAAGCCTTCATTATCGCTCTTTGCTCTCCTTTTATATCCTCCAGTTCTGATATACAGTAACTGATACTATAGCAGCTACACTGACCTCTAGAAGCACCCATTGCTGTTTACAAATGAACAGTCGCTTCTCCATGTGCTTCTCTCTGTGGACATGACATCTGAACCATACCTGCCATCTCCAGCTGCCAGCAGTTCCTTAAAGGTGCAATTTGTAAGAATATTTTTGTTTAGTGTTTTTCCAATAGTGGTCCTGGGTAAGGTGACCAGATTTCTGAAATAAACATTTTCAGTTCGACGGTCAATACATCTATGAAATGAAATGCGGGGACAATTCTGGTTTCAAGTATTTGAACCATGTTAACTGCTGTAGTAATACTATGGCACAGATTTTAGATAAAGTGGGCTATGAAAAGTGATACTGGATTTGTTTTTTGCATTAATATTACTGCTGCATTGACATCTTACTGCTGTAGATGTTTAAGGTTGAGCTCATTGTAACTTCCCTGTATACTGTTGGCTAATTTAATCTACAGCAATGCCTATAAGATCATTACATTTGTAGCATCAGAGATACATGGTTCTGGTCCTATCAAGAGCATGTATCTCTATAAAGTCAGAAAAACAACATGTTTTCAGCTTTGTGACAATACATTTTCCAACGTTTATTTATCTTAAGATTAGCTAAATCTTTCAGACAAATGTAGTTGAGTACAAGCAAAAACACATTTCTGAAGTAAAGCAATTTAAGTTGCACAAAATGGAAGTAGCCAGGTAAAGTAAGTAGCTCATCATTTTACTGATGTTCAGTACTGGAATAAAGTTAGTTACAAATGTACATTTCATCACTAACAGACACAGTTTGACAGAAAACAACTATATGACAGAAACACCACAGAGCAGACAAACCTGTCCAATCTGAATAGCCATTCGTTTGACTCTTCATTTTTTCTTCTCGCTTTCCTCTCTTTCCTCGCCAATACATAGCAATAAAGAGTACACTATTACAATAAATGATTTGGCTAACAGATTCCCAGGCTTGTCTCAGTTTTGTAATTTATCTCAAAAACATTTTTGAATTCATTTGCATGCTCTGTATGCTCATATCCTTTCTTTTTACTATACAATCTTCATCCATTCTCTGAGCTCGAATTGGCTTAATATAAATATATTTCAAGTAATATTGCAGATGCATTTCTGACGAGTTTTCCCATAAAATAGTTTTTTTCATGAAATAGTGCAAGCAAGTAGCCTAGTAGGTAGAAGAATGAATGGCCAAAATAAGTACAACCTGATTGAGACGTAAGCTCTGCTACCTCATCTTTTATATCGACTGAAGTTAGCATGCTAATCAGAGAGCCCAAAATCACTTTTTTTTATCTCAATAGATGTCAGGCAAATCGTATATATGCAACGCTAACACTTCCCCGGTCCGCCGAGCCCCCAGTCTGGGTAGTAGTAGCAAACAGGAGCACCTAGCTGCACAGCTAAATGAGCTAACTAGCTAATGGCAGCTACAATTGACAGTGTGTAGACCTAATTTTAACTCAGAGGATCATAAATGAACAGTAAGAGTTATGTATCCATGAATATAGTGTATCTCCCAGTTAACTGTCTAATTAATATGTCCCAACACAACAATAACACAATTGTTTATAATTTATATTCTAAAAAAGCCCATCTTTTATGTAAATATTCATGGTTTTTCGAAGAGTCAAGTAAGCTTAATTTAACATGAGCTGAACAGTTTATGCTGTCTTTGCTTGAAGAAGAAACACACTGCAGGGTTACCGTGATAAATGAGATGGATAAAAGCTTTGGCTTCTCCTGTCTGCTGCTACATGGTCAGGCTAATGGGCTGTGGCTCTATACAAGAGCACTGCTGACAGCACACACTGTGTTTTACTGCAGCTCATAGATGGCATTCAGGGGGAAGTGTGGAGTGTCATTTACATAGAAACAAGATATTTCACACTGCTAAAGAGAACAAATTGTGGCTTAGTTTTCATTTCAGATTCTAATCAGAGGGAAGTGCATCAGCAGAGACAGAAACATTATTTTTAGTGTCTGGGCTTGCTATGATTTAATGTGTTTGGGAGGACTTTTGCTTGGATTTAATACTAGGGCCAGAGACACAGTTAAAAAATAATGTGGATTTTAATGGAAGCAATAATTTTATGTCAAGAAATTAAAATACCGATTTAGGTTATGTGCACAGGAGGGAAATGTATTCATGAAAATAATTTCAACTCAAGGTCAATTTACCAACTTTTCCCATGGATTTTTAAGTGCATGATAATGATCTTCATCAGCACATGCAGCTTAGATGACATGGAGATTGCTCTTCAAATGACCGAAGTATGGTATGTTGGGCTTGTCATGAAAAGTGGTAATTTGATATTCGCAAATTAGATTCAGTTATATCCACATTGTAACTGAATATATTTTTATTTTGTGTGACTTATAAAAGTCACACAAAAATGAAATTTCAGTCATAATCTCCTCCTCCTGTCATGTTGATGGAAAGTCAAGTTTCGTAGTCAACAAAACATTTCTGGAGCTTAACAGCAAAACAGTGTTGCAGCATTCTTCAAGCAAACTGAACTGAAAGGGTAAGAGTAGGGGTTGTTTTAAAATGTAAAAAAAAACAAAAAAAAAAAAAAAAAAAACAGAAAAAACATAATATGACTCTAGCATAATCCAAGTCTCTGAAAGCCCGGAGATCCAACATTGACTAAAACAGTTATTTACAGCCCTTTCAAAGCTGGAATCTTCACTGTAACTGCTAAACAAAAATAGTGCTCACCCTGTCGCTTTGTGAAAGAGCCTGACCGCATGTCATTTTTTCACATCAATTTGGGATCTTTGGGCTTTTCGAGACTTGGATTACTTTGGATGAGCTGTATGGAGCCATTGTATTTATTTATTTATTTTACATTTGTAAACAAGTCTCCATCTACTTCAGTTTCTTTTAAGAGAATGATGCAATGCTATTTTGCTGCAAAGCTCTAGAAATCTTTTGTGAACTACAAAACTTCACTTGACTTTCAATTGTCATGGGGGTGAGTATATAATGACTGACATTTTATTTTTGGTTGAACTTAATCTTTAATCTTAAGGCTTTACAGAACATTTTTTCTGAAAGGAACATTTTTTCATAATTTGTTGACCTCCTAAAGCTTTCAAATTAAACTTCTAAAATGTTGTATCTTGTCTGAGCTCTACAAAAGAAATACAAACACTGTCCTTCTGTAGAATCTCGCCTACTGTAGCCAACTGTATGATAGATAGATAGTTTATATATAGTTATATATAGTTTAGATATCGTCATTGCAAATTAAAATACAATTAAACTTTGTTCATCAACAATCTATAACATGGCATCATCACATATAAAAAATAGCCTAGAAAAAAAACTATGTATATGATAAATAGTCCATAATAAATAAATAGCCCCTACAATTGTAAACGTACAAAGGTGCAATATCTGTCTATTGTGCAAATTAATTGCACTATAGACAGATATTGCATTGGAGTCAGGTAGTTGAGGGAGTGTCATGGGTTCAGAAGTTTGTCAAAAGCTTAGGGGAAAAAGCTTTTTCTCAGCTTGTTAGTCTGTGTGCGGGTAGTGCTGAGCCTGAGGGGAGGGTGGTGAACAAGGAGGGTCCAGGGTATCTAGGTCCATCATGATTTTCCAGGCTTAAATGTGGAGATTATTCAAATGGATGTGAATCAGGTTTGGGGAGTAGAGAGCCGACATTCCACTTAGCTGTTTAGAGGACCCGCTGCAGGTCTTTCCTGTCTGTCGTGGAGCAGCCAGCATACCTAACTGTACAGTAGTTTGTGAACTGAATATATCATTAAAATGGTCTTGAATGAATATCATTTATGGTGCCGTTAGTTTGCTGTTAGACAGCTATGTTAATACAGGTGTGTGCCTCCAGCAAGATGGAGAGCAAGCAGTTTGTGACCAGAGTGAAAATGTTTTTTTTTGAAAGGCTAAACTCCAACAAATGAATAAAAGGCAAAATTTTCCTTAGATTATAGAACATTTGTAAAACTGATAACATCTGTATTTTTCAATTATTTTGAGGTTTGAACTTACAATGCTCTCGGGTTGTTGGAAATGTGCCGTGAGCAGGGCATACAGTGCGTGTGAAGTTTTTAGATGCAATTCAGAAAATTATTATTTCGGAAGATATCTTCGTTCTAACAACAGTGAAATACTTAGGCAGTTTTGTGTTTATATGTGCGGTATTTATTCCATTTGGGAACTCCCACAATCTCTTGAAAGCATGAATTTCATACAATTTCATAGTATTACTCGCTTGCGCCAAGGTCTGCAGGCATCAGTGAAGCGCCAGGACTGAGGCACTTGCACCACTGATAACTAGAAAGCAAACCCTATTAACTAATATTGCCTAATTCATCAGCATAGGTAACAAGTATTACAGAATTTTTTGGAAATGCTGTGATGTCTTTGGTGTGTGTATGAAAGTGGTTAGAGTTGTTGCTTACTGCCACAAATGTGTTTTAGTTAGAACCACTCACCTGTTGCCTTTCTGTCATTGCCTGTATTCATCATTTCTCCTTTTCCATTTTCTTTAGCTCCTCATCTGTGTGCTCTTCATAATGTTTGATAACCTGCCATAGCACAAAATAATCTCTGTGCTTTTAGCATGTACTTACACTTAATTAACTGCACTACTCTCTCACTATACTATTAGCTCCATTAGCTTATCCGTGGGGCTATTCTATGTTTTGTTTTAAACTCATGTTTGAATGACTTGTTTAAATGAATGTCTTTTAGGAAACCTTGAGGAGGCTTTGACCGGGTGCCCAGATATGTTCATTTGTCTCTAAGTCTCTGTAATAAAGGTGTTGATGTCAGATATAGCATCATCCACGGATCACAATGGCCACATGAGGGGGGCGGAGCAAGCCAGCAATGGAGTAGGATGCGTTTGCTGAGGCTACTACTGAACTTCTGCATTATACTTTCATTCACTTGAGAGGTAAATGTGAAAATATGGAAGGGAGAATGCGGAGGTGCAACTTCCTCTTGGGGGTCCCGGAGGAACCAAACTCGAACAAGAAACAACCCCGAATCAAACACAGTATACAACAAAGACCTTGAAGAATGGGTGGTATGGCACTACCAAACTTTTTATTGTATTATTGGGCTGTTAATATTAAAGCAATGCTATATTGGGCTTAGAGAGATGGTACCACACTGCCATTGGTAGCCATGGAAAAAATGTCCACTGGTCTGGTATCACTGGTATCTCTGCTTTGTGCTAAATTACCATTGTTACGACCTACTTCCAGTTTCACCTTGAATCCACTTGTGATACATTCATTACAAATATGGTACCAATTTAGATGCCGCTTCGCACTCAAAGAGCTTTCACTTCTTGCACCGCCCCAAGGACATTGTATGTTTACTCCATCTATTACAGATGGGGCATTCAGCATGTGGTCAGAACATGGAATAAGGTCGATGTATGATCTTTTCTGTGGCAATGTGTTTAGCACTTTTGAACAATTAGTACAAAAGTTCAATATTCCTAGAGCTAATTTTTACAGATATCTGCAGCTTTGAAACTTTATTGCCTGTAATGTTGACCTCTTCCCATCATGCCCATCACCATCCCTAGTGGATGATCTTTTTAATTGTAAACCAGATGCGAAGCGTTCTGTAAGTCCAATATATGAGATGTTGAGTAAACAGAGGTTGGCAACGCTGGTGTCACTCAAGAATAAGTGGGAGAAAGATCTAGGTGAACAAATCTCAGAAGAATGTTGGGGAAAAAGTAATAGGCTGAATCTGTTCCACCTTTATCTGTCTTAGAAAAATCAGTAATTCAATTTAAAATTGTACATCGCCTTCATTGGTCTAAAGCAAGACTGTGCAAGGTTAAAACAGATCTTGACCCTACATGTGATCGATGTCTACAAGAGCTTGCAAACTTAATACTTAAGACCTGTCCAAAATTGAGCAGCTTTTTGGAATCTATCTTTAGTACCCTCGAAAGAATGTAAGACTCCACTGAAACCATGCCCTTTTATTGCTTTGTTTGGGGTGAGTCTGAGAAATGTCAGCTTGACCAAACTACAAACCAACATGATAGCTGTCTGTACTCTATAGGAAGAAGAATGATCTTGCAAAAACAGAAAGGAGCACTACCACCTGTATATAGACACAGGGTGTGAGAGGTCATGCACTATATTCAACTAGAAAAGATTTGATACACTATAAAGGGGTCAATTCAAAAATTCTCTGCTGCCTAGCAGCCTTTCTCGAACTACCTTGAAAATGTGAATGTAGATGAAATTGACTTTTAGTGTGTTTGTATATGTTTGGTATGTATGTATTAATTTTGATTTAGTTATCTATTTTCTAGTTGTTTTGTTTTAATTATATTTGTCTGTTTATTTTATTATTTTCTTTAGTCTGGATACTGTGTTTAGATGTTGCTGATGTAGGTTAGGGAGGGGGATGGAGGAAGGAAAAAAGAGGAAAAGAAAATTGTATATGTTCATCTTTTTTACAACACATTAATAAAAAGACCTTGATCAAAAAAGAATGCCACATGAGACCCGGCCTCCTATTTTTATTTTTTTGGAGCTATAACTATACTAACTAGAAAAAACTTGATTACCCTCGAGTTCAATTCTGTTTTTTTTATGGTTGTCAGTGCTGTGGCTGATCACTATCTGATTGCTTACTCTTTGTTCCCCTCTCTGTGCAGGAACATCAGTTTTCCAGGTGACAGCCTCAGATGCAGATGACCCAACCTATGGGAACAGTGCCAAGATAGTTTACAGCATCCTGGAAGGGCAGCCCTACTACTCTGTTGACCCCAAAACAGGTAAAAAAAAAAAAAAACTGCCTCTTTGTTCACTTAAAGGACAATTTACCCAGGAAAAGTTCAATCAGAAAAGTAGCTAGGGGTCACCTGGCACAGGCAGTGCTCTAAAACAGTGTCGAAGCCAAGGAAAGCACTGAGGTTTTGACTTTGTTGTCTGAATCCATTAAGCGTGTATGGAAACTGTTTAAAATTTAATGATGCAGGTGGTGATTTTTCTGTGAGATGCTTTCAGCAGTGGAGCCCAATCTTTTATGATGAGGATGAGTGTCACAGGTGGGGGAGGCCCTTCAAACAACAGCCTCCATCTGCTCCACTATTTTTGTTGAGAGAGCATGTGCACTGCAGGTTGCTTACTTGGTATATTCAATCATTTTCAGGAGCCATTGCTAGTATTTTTTTACTTGTATAAAGCCTGAATTTAGGATTGAAGGAAAATATTACTTTTGTCTAAAAACTCAAAAATTGGACATTGAAGTTTTATTTCTATAATGTCTTTCAGCAATTAGGTGGTAGTGCAGTTACATTTGATAGTCTTATGTCTTCATAAATTCTGTCTCAACTATAACTTCGTGGTGACCTTGGGATCAAGGAGCATGAACCACAATGTCCCTGGTCCATTGCTCTTGTATATGAATTTACAGTATTAAAGCAACACAGCCTCCAGTTGGCAGTGGGAGCATTGAGCATGATTTATGTTTTACATCCTACTTTGACTTTTTTTTGTTATATATCGCTCAGATGTTATATCATTTTTTTAGATCTGCTGCTCAAAATAATCGGTTTACATGTGTTATACCTAATACTCAGCCACGTTTATTTGTCTCAAGTCTAATTATATACCAGACAGTCTAACAGGACTGCAGTTTTCAGCATAATGGGATATTGCTTTGTACATCTTTTAATTCAAAATGAAATCTGCATGTTTCCTACTCTTTCCTATCTCTTTTCTACTCATAATATTGATGAATAGACTTTTATTGAAAATGTTTTTTGTTTTTTTTAAATTCAAAAATGACTTCCAATACTGCATCAGTCAACTAAATGCAAATTGCAAATCACTGCTGATGACATGCCAACAGAGAACTTCAGAAAAGAGGCTCAGTATGAAAAAAGCTGTTTTATTCCCTGGTATAGCTCATTGTTCCTGTATTTCTCTTTTCTCTTTCTCCCTGTCTGTATGTCTCTCCCAAACAAAAGCTTTCTCAGACATGATACTATTCCATTAAACACACAAGAGAAAAGGCTTTGTAGAGACAGTGTACAGAGAATATTAAAGTGTCTCAAGTGGGAGTGCTTTTCAAAGAATATTCAATGTGAATGGAATTACTTGAGACAGAAAAGAGGCTTGTATAACAAAATGCTAGTTGTAGTCCCTTTATGCCACAAAACAGAATTATATAAATAGATAAATGAATAATGAGTCATAAAACAACGTTGTTTTATAATGATGTGCAAAATATTAATTGAGGAGTCTCATAGCCTGAGGACTGTTACAACCAGGTATCCTAACTGCAACATAACAATAACCAAAAGACACAAGGAGCTCATGTCTAGGGGTATTTATTTACAAAAAACATATTTAACAGGGAATTAGAGAAAAATCAAGAATGTGAAAAGATTAAAAAAAACATGAAAAAAGGCAGGCGTGACAATTGTCGTGGGGGCACCCCTGGGATGCTCGAACACTGCAGGAACACTTTTTTTTTTTTTGTTTTATAGGTAGTGGCTCCACTCCACAATCGAGATTCACACCTGAAACACATTAGGGAGAGGCAGCGAACTAGGGCAGCCAAAAGAAAATACAAACAGGGAGAACTACACCATCCAGAGGTGGA